>JAPSES010112746.1:0-17508 GCA_029822895.1 Maxillicosta whitleyi | reverse complement strand
CATCCACTGTCATTGATCCAACTCCATGGGTTTTACTGGTGAATCAATGTTGTAGAAGATGACGGTGTTTCCACATTCGCTATGGCGCCTCTGAACGTCATATCTGATGAACACGAAAAGATGAGAAACTGTATTTTACACCAAGTATTTACATGTATTGGTAGAATTAGTGGATCAATTGTTATTCAACAGTTTAGATCAGTAGATGGTTTTGGTTGTCAGTGAATGTTTGGGTCTTTATGTGTTAATGTTACAAATATTCCAGGATAAATGATTGTATTTGCTACTAGGTTTACTTAAAACAAATAATTGCATATATATATCTGTGTATATAGTCATGTCATCAAATGTCGGTGTCAGTCAAAATGTTGCACATCTAAATATTGTGTCTTTTTCTTTCCCGCAGATGATCCTGTGAGCAGCCTTCCAGCCTGGGACCTCCCCACTGTCCCTGAGTCCCTCCTGTCCACAGTGGGCGACCATGACATCAATCTTCCCGCCAACGTCACCAGTCCTTTCTCCACCCACCAGTGGAACACCACCATGCCCGTGCGCACCAGAAACACCTCAAAGCAAACCACTTCCACCACCACTGTAACCACGACTCTGCCACCGACCACCACAACAACGCCCGCTTTACCGTTGTCCACCACAGCTGGAGCACACATGCAACCAGAAGCCACCACAGATTCACCCGCCGCTACCACCGCCACAAGCCAGGACACTGTGACCAGCAACAGCCTTCATCTGACAACCGTAACCGTAACGACACCCTCAATGACCAACATTACTGTGAATGCCTCTGAGAAGACAACACGTGCGGTAGCGACTTTGAGCAACGTGACAGTGCCGTCGAACACCACCGCGGCCACAACTGCGCACCAGACGACAACCCTCGAACTGACGACTGCAGCTACAACTCAACCTCCAACCACTACCACCACCACAACCACACCTGCCCCGACTACTACTACCACCACTATCCCACCAACTACCACCACCACCGCTGCCCCAACCACAACAACACCTGCAACGACGACTGAACCCCCTACAACCACCACCACCACGACAACCACCACAACCAAGGCACCTTCAACTACTGTGTTCATCCAAACCACACCACCTCCACCCACAACCACAGAACCACCTTCCAGTACGATCATCGAAGAAAGTCCTCTACCATGTAACATCACGGAGAAGTACTGGGTTAAAACAGGTATTGAACTGAATTGACTTTCTTTATTTTCACTGCACATATTTCAGAACAACAAAAATATATCCAGGTATTAGAAATTCACTTTGTCTAATGTCAAACTCATTTTAGTTCAGGGTAAACATTACAGCTCAATTTGATGTCAAGTTGGACGGGCCAGGAAAATAATAGCACAACCTAAGAGATAATGATAATGAAAACTCTATTTTTTCCTCTTTGTTTTAGTGCAAAAAAGTACAATTGTAGTATGGAAAAAGTTAATAACCTCAACATCCACTTAAAATTTCTCCAGAAAACTTAGTAGAATTATAACATGAACAGTTACAAGTTACAGAGTGGATCTACAAAGCTACAAAACATTTACCAACAGGCATCTAGAACTGAAAAATACAACTTTTAACTTTAAAACAACTTGTCAAGACTCACTGACACTTTTGGCATTCGGTGTGTTTTGTGTAATTTTTACTCTTTGTAAATGTATCATATGTCGGTTTTGGTTTGCACGCTGTATGCTTGACACCCCTGGTACAGAGAATTTGTAGTTTTCCACATGTTAGTAAGGTCCCCACAGAGCCACATGAGTACATAAAAAATAAAGGTCTCTATATGTTTCAAAGTGGCAACTCTAAACAACTTTATGAGTTCTAAATTACTAGTATTGTCGAGGTGATAGTAGATGTTTTTCAGAAGAACATATAGAAGACATTTATGTATAGTGGCTACTTAAAAATGTGACGTTTTTGGAAATGTGGTCATTCTACTCACCAAATATCAACAAAGCAGTCAGTGTTGAGAGCAGCCTTCCCTTTGTAGATGTATATTAAATTATGTCGCAAAGATAATGCAGATAATTTGCCTCCTTCGTGGACTCTGCTGCTTTGGTTTCATGTTCATACTGAATCTATTTTCTCTTCTTTGGAATTGGTAAACTAGATACTACTTCAGATTCTGGTCTCACTTTTTATTTTTTATTGATCCTGTTGGTCGTGATGATCCTGCCCACAGCCCCTGAAATAAGTGGTTCTCAGGTCTAGACTAGAAAAGTATTGGTGTTGTCACCCTTTTAACCAGTTTTCTCAGCCGAGAGCCAGTTGTTTGGCTGTTGGGGCACAAAGAACTGGTTGATTAAGCACCAGTTCTGGCAATTAAAATGATTTATTTGTGTAAAGTTTGATATAAACTCACATAAATAACACTGCAGAACAGCATCATTTTAAGAGCGTGGCAGGTTAATGACGAAAACACTGTCAAATGATGTGATTGATTATCCGGAGTTCTCCAAAATGACATGTTACTGTTAGCAAATTAGCTACAACATCTTCACTGTTGTGAGAGAGTGTGGCTTTAATAATGTGGCTGGAAAATGATTAAACAGTAATGATGACTACATGTAAAAATCCACTTTTGAAGCTTGGGCACAATGCACCTATTATCTGTCCAAGATGTAATTACATGCACACAAATTAATTAAAACTTGAACAAAAGCAGGAGCAAAATTTCCTAGAGCATAAACACTTAGATTAATAGGAAACTGGAGACTGTAGCCTTTGATTTCATTTACCACAGCGGGTGTGGTATTACTAAAGCCTTTCCTGGGCCTGTCAGCAGGTTTTCACAACCTAAGAGAAATCTAACTTTAGTAGCCACCATGGTGATACCAATTTTTGGAGTCAATAAATATAACCTAACCATAAGTTCAGACACGGATCATATTTCAGAATACTAAGAATCTGAATATGACAAACTTTTTTTCTTTCCAGTTCTGTCCATTGAGCTGCGCAGAAACCGCTTGGACCTGATCCTGAAACAGAACCTGTCTAAAGGACTGAGCCATGCTCTACAAAGAGCTCTCAACGACTCCACTGCATATGCACAGGTCAGTCTGTTCGAAAGCTTCGGTTTTATCAATGACAAATAAGTGGGACTGTACACCCCAAAATTGCAGTTGTATTTCATTTCAATTCTATTTCCACGAGCTGCTCAGTCTTTGAAAATGTCATCTAGCTTCAACTTGATGAGAATTCTAAGAACTTTCATCTCTGATTCCAGAAGGGAACGTGTCATATTAACAGCTGTTTTGATCTTGGTGACATGTATCATGTGAGATGAGAGATGTTACTTGAATATCTTCACTACAAACTCAGACTTTATTGACGTGGAGAATTATATTTAAAATACAAGAATGTCTTATGTGCTGTTGATGGAAAGAAAAAGATCTGTCTTTCACCATTTTTTTTTAAAATCACCTTTCTATAATTCCATTCAATTGTATTTGCATTGTGTTGTATTTACAGAATTATTTGAGTATGAAGACAAACAGTAAAATAAACAGTAGATGAAGGAAATAGATTAATGTCTTGGGAAAAATTCCAAAAACCTAGAAAAGAGAAACCATGGGGAGAACCACAGTGAAGGAGGACTCCACTCCCATGGACGGACAGACTGTGGATGGAAAGACCTGTGACTATTTTAGGGTGTCAAAGAAATCAACTCAGCTGAGATCATGGCCCAATCCCAATTCACCCCTGGACCCTTCCCTTTACCCCTACACCTCCATTTTGCACGTTCACATTAAGGGGTAGGGGTGTCCCGATTCTAGATGAGTCGGTGGGGAAGGGCTTTTTGGCCCTCGAAATGAAGATTTTTCATGACCACGCTACAAACGGAGGCGTATGAACAATCTCCCATAATTCTGCTCAAATCCTCGATAAGATGCAGATAAATGCAGCAAAATAAAAAGCAGCGGTGTCAAGAAAGAAACATACAAATGTACATATTTTCTTCGTAAACAACTTAATAATTTGATCACCTGTTTAATGCCATTTCAACGTTATCTATCACGTGTTATCTATCACATTCCTGCGGTTTATAGTTGATAGTCGCTGACCAACGCTCACGGAACAGAGACAGTTACAGCCGCTGATATCGTAGCCACTTCTTTCAGAAACAAAGTTGGTGCATCTGTTATAGCGGCATTGATAATTACTGACGACGTAACAGGTCTTGAAGGGTCGGACCATTTCACAGGGGAATGGTTCGACCCCTACTCCTTGCAACTCTGTTTTGAAGGGGTTGAGCCAAGTGCAAGGGCCAAGGGGTGAATTGGGGCCATTATCATCCGTCTATTCTACCACTTATGTGAATTCGTAGTAGTTTGGAAGTAAAAACCCCAAACAGAAGCCCAGACTTCCTTCTCAAGGGTTGAATGGAAGTGAGACTTCCCAAAGTCATCCTGGGTGACTGGTTCAATTCCCTCTATGGAACGGCCCTCCTGACCTACATTAACAGTTCAGTGAGTAGTTAAAGCAGGTCAATAGAGGTAAACCGAGGCTGGTTAACAGCGATCATATATGTGCGCTTTATCTTTGCGTAGTGACACCCTTAACAGATCTGTTCTCCTAAATGTTAATGAAGTGGATACGAGCGTGGCTGCTTCATTACAGTGGCTGGAAGGGCTTTTTTCATTCGACGCTAGTGAGAAAAGATAACCTAATCTTTACATTTTAATTTTACCACAGTGTTGGCTCATTATGCCTGCTGAGATGTTCCAGTGTGGAGTGTGTCATTACTTTACCATATTCTGCAGGGTTTTATTTCCATTCATTCATCTCGTAAGGACTCTTCTGAACAGAGCGAGAAACAGAGCGAAGTGACTAATGCCGACAGCGTTTGAGGCTGAAATAACCTGTTGAATAGTCAGGCAGAAGTGAAATGATTCCAGAATTAATCCCCCCCCCTTGCGTCATAGCAGTGCAGCCCCTCTTTTGATCTGACCAGTTTCTCCTATGTTTCTTTTTAACCTTTGTCTATTTCTGGTCCGTCTTCGTCCTCTGTCTGCACACTCTCCTGCGTATTTCTCAATATTTACAGTTCTCCCGTCTCGCCCCCTTTCTCCATTTCCCCCTATCTGATTTGCGCGGCGGTTGGAAGTCGATTGATTTTCTGCCAGCCTGTCTGTCTTGCGTGTCTGTTGGTCGGCCTGTCGTGCCTCCTTTCTGTCCACCTGCCTCTCTTCATCGCTCTGTCTGTCTGTCTTCTGTCTTCATGTGCCGGCTTTTGCTATTTTTATCCAGTTGTTTGTGAGCCTGCAACTGGGAGTGACTCAGTGTCTCTAAGCTCCAGTCCACTTTCATCTGCGCCCTGACACACACACATACAGGCGCACACACACACACACACACACATACAAATATACACACGCACATAGATACACACAAATATACACACACTCACATACATACACATACAGATACACACACACTCACATACAATTATACACACACACATGTACAAACACACACACAGACACACAGATATACCCACACAGAGATACACACACTCACATACAAATATACACAGATACACACACATGCACACACACACTTACAAATATACAGTTGTACACACACACATACATACAGATACACACACACACACACACACACACACTCACTCACAAATATACACACATACACAAATACACACGTACACACATGCACATACATACAGATACACACACATACATACACACACACACACACACACACACACTCACATACAAATATACACCCATACACAGATATACACACACACACATACACACACGCACACAGATACACACACACACACACACACACACATACCCACACGCACAGAGATACACACACACACACACACACACACACACAGATACACACACACACACACATAGACACACACTCCTCAGTTTCGCTCCTCTCCATCAGATAACAGCACGGTTTTTGAATCTGAATCGGTCTATTAAGAGACATCTGTAACACAAAGGTTACTAAAGTAGCACGAGCTCAAAGCCCAGGATATACAGTCTGTTTATTGAAGCCGTGTTGGTAAATAGTGGCTTCACAGAGAACAAGGGTCGTCAAATAACACAGAATTAGCGTTCAGTATTTAAATTGCGGCGGCATTAAACAACACGGTTCACTATAATTATTTGTAGAAGTGGCTGCTTTAAAATGGTGGAAAGGAAAAAGTGGCAGCAGAGGGGAAGGTCGGGTCCTGCTTTTATTAGATACAGCATTTGCTTTTCAAGTATGCAGACAGAAGTGAAATAAAAAACAACCTTGTGGTTTCTCCAGGGTGCCCAAGCAAGTCTGGCGATATTGTTTTCGTTGTCAGCACATCCCACGATGACAACAAACAAGCAATGAATGAAACAAGAAGTGGTAGCTTGTGATATGGGCTACGGTACTTTTACTGACAGTCCAGTTATGCAGGGGGTCCAATTAATGGGAGGGGGTGTTTTTCACACTCTTTGTTTGTTTTGTTTTAACACATTTTCGCTGTAAAGGTGCAGATGCCAGTGACTGTTGATGCACTTTTGACCAAAAAACACTTCATCAAATGTATTCATCCAGAACAAACCCAGAATATCAGGGGTAAATAATGAACGCAGCTGTTTGTATTCTGGCTTTTCTGAAACTTTATCTCCCTATTAGAAACTCAGTGAGATACCGCAGGGAGTTTTAGGCGCTGTGAATGTGGATGTTTCTGTAATCCCAAATTACACTCGTACAGTACCGCAAAATATAAAAATCTTACCAAGTGTATTTTTTCTCATTTCTTCTTCAAATATCTCATCAAACTTAAAATAAAAAAAGAATCACCGAAAGAATAACATCCGAGTGAGATTTCGAGAACAGATAAAGAACTTCAACGGCACATTAAAAAGGTACTTTGCCTATCGCGGGCTATTTTTAGAACGTAACCCCTGCGATAAACGAGGGTTCACTGTACATGCCTATACCTGTAGCCACAAGGGGGCGGAGTCTCATTGATAAATACAGATGGTTGTGTCAGGAAGGGCATCCGACGTAAAAACCTGTGACAAATCAACCTGTGAATCTGATTCGCTGTGGCGCCCCCTGAAGGGAAAAACCCAAAGAAACTGTATCTTAAAAGACACCAAGGACATGAAAATCTCTCGCGGTGTTTGAACACATTTGGAAAACACAGTCATCCCTTGGTTATTCTTTTGGAATTAAGACCTAAAATGAAAGATCCAAAAAGCCTTTTGTTTTCTAATGAAATGCAAAATCCAAAGGTGGGTTGTTGAGTATAAATGGAAACTAAAGAGCTGCTTAGGAAACCGGGACTAAAGCTTTGCAAGCATTTAGGCGGAAAATAACGATGGCAGACAGGTAGAGTTTGGAAAACAGTGTGAATTTTGTTTTGTTTTTGTCTTTTTTTTTTTGGCAGTTCCAGAGAAGAGAGGCGAGGAGAAGATGGGAAGGGGGTAGGGGGGGTGGTGGTAATGAGATACCGTTACACCAAGAGGATTGGGTTTTTACAAGAGGAATAGTTCCCAAGGGCGACTGGCTTATGGTTACAGAGGAGAGGAAATGAAGGATGAGGAAAGAGGACAGCCATAGTAACAACAGCCGCAGCTGCTCAGTGTAGCGGAGGGTAGAGGAAGGTGGGCGGTGTACGATTCCAGAAATACAAGCCTTGACTCACCGCCGATTGTTGTCTGTGTGTGTTTTTCCGGGACACAGTTACTCAGATTTATGACTGTCGAAGGCTAAAGCTGAAATATGCCCTCAAGGCAGATTCGGTGTTATAAAAAGAGCAAGGATTAACTATTCTATTTAAATACTATAAATATTCATGTCTGATACATTTGCATTCTAAACCCATTGCTCAAGATCCACATTTATTGTAAAAAAAAAAAAAAAAAGATGCTTTACCTTGCATCTTTAGTGTAGATTTCTGTTCTTGTTTTACCTTTTTTTTTTTTTTTGTTTGCACTGATTTCTTCGGTGATATTGTTTGCCTGGTTCTTTGCAGTACGTGCTGTGAAATGGAACAGACGTTCTACAGAAACACAAGGTTTTAAGGGCATTATGTGTACAGTGTCTCCATAGGGTGAAACTCACATTACGTCTCTACCATTACATACTGTCTGTGATGCACTACAACAAAGGAATCTGAAGATGTAAGACCTGGGAAATGAGTGTGAAAAATAACCAGCCTTTATTGTTCTTATAAGAAAAGTAATGATTCTCTGTCTTACATACTGTGGTTTTATTATTGCATATATTAAGCACAACATAAATGCATAAATTGTGCCATTTTTTTTTTCCACCCAGATGTTTTATTTTTGTTGTGGTTTTAAGAAATCCAGCCCCATTTGTTTTTGCATTATATTTAACATGGTTTGTCTTCTTTCTAGATGGGCTGTATTTATTGTTTTGCAGTGGTATCATATTTGATATTCTGATACAATATAACACAGCCATCTATGATTCATCACAACATCTGTGCAAATAGAGACAAAAGCATCTCTTTGTAAACTTCCATGTGTCACAGTATAGAATGAATGCTTTGGTGTTCTATCCCATAAATTATGTCTACGTATGTGTTGTGTTTGTTTATGAACAGGACACAGGGCTAAAAATAAATATTTCCTGAGATTAAAGAGTAGCTATTTTTCAGATAAAATGCATTTTTATATTATTTCTATACAAAGGTACATTTTGGGAATCTAACTAATCATCCAAGGCATAGTGTTTCACAACAATGACCACTGTTGTAAAGTCACTTACGATTCATTTGTTTTTGGTTCCGCATGTAACACATGTAAGTGGACACGATGGGTTACACGCAAAACCTGGAATGAGACTGAGATTCGTGAAAAACCTGCATGTCTGGATTAGAAAAACCACTAGGGTCAACACATTTAACACAGTGTCTTTATTTATAGCGCTATATTAGACCATTTACAGACATGTTTTCAGATCAAACGCACCGACACCGAGGTAACTTTTCCTAATTTTTCTCCTGTTTTTGGCCCCGGTGTTTTATTAAAAATTCATTAATTTTGGGATGGCTCTGCATTTATCTGAGATCATCATTAAAGTACATCCTGGGGGGAAAATATGTCTAAATTTGTCTTTTGTTATTAGGTCTAAAAAGCAGGTAAAGTGCCAGGTACCAAAATAAACCCAGTTTCATAGAAGCGCCCATATATAAAAACATGAGAAAGCAAGATGTGTTTATTATAAACATTGAAAACACTGTTATTTAAGATAAACAAGTTCCACAAGTCTTAAAATTAGGAGAACATTCTACTGAGATATTATATATAAACCAGTGCTTTACTTGTTACTGGTCAATATTAATTGGAACATCTAATTAAAAACAAAGTTATGTGTCAAATTTCATTACTTTTGTACTAAAAACAGGATTTGCAACATTAAATATAAGATTAGATAGAAGCAGTGACTGGTGAATGCATGTATTCATAAAAATAATTATACTTGGCACTAGTACGGTGCAATATTTTTCTGTGTGAATTGTTCTGAATAGGATTTTTTCTTTTGTGTTTTTTGTTGCAGGTGGAACATGATGTGTGCGGTTCCCACAATGTGACGTTGGGTTACTATGTGGCCAGCGGTAAAACTGTCTACATCTCATCTGTGGTGGTCGAAGCGCTGAATGTATACGGATTTGACAAGCTGCTGTCGGACATCAGACAGCACACACCTCTGATTAAGGCGGTCCTGGTTCCCGTGGCAACCTGGGTGCCTGTTCCAAGCATCCACCTGCAGCTAAAAACAGGTGAGGAGCTCAAATAAGACAGAATACATAACATACATTTGGTTTTTATACTTTTACGTTTTTATATGATGCTCTTTTAGAACATGGCGCTCTTATTCCTGCACTGTAGCCGTCATATTGTCCTATTTATTTTATAAGTATCAGGTTTTTATTGTTAGTACTTCTTTGTGTGATCACTGTTTTTAGAGTTTTTAGTACAAATTTCATTTCATGTACGTGGAACGACAATAAACCGAATCTGATAATCTCACGAAAAGCCTGATTACGGTCTGATGATGTTCGTACTAACGGTGGACTATAAAAGGAACAAAAAAAACCAAAACAAAACAAAACAAAAAAAACCCACCAGCGGTTACAGACACACAGAAAGGAGGAGGGACGGCAAAGAGATAGAGAGAACAGGGAGGGAGACGCAGGGGAAGAGGAGAGCAGAGACGAAATTAGAAAATTCTGATTACATGTCTGCTCTCCTTTACTCTTCTCTGATACCCTAAATCCCATACAAAGTCCCATGATTACAGAGCAAAGGCAAATTGGTCTGTTCGTTTAGTCAGCCTCTTAAGCCTCTTAAAAAACACATTTCTCTACACACATGCGCATCTACATCAAGTCTAATGGGAACAAGGAGGGAATAATAGATGTGCAGATTTAGAACTAATGTGGCTTGAGATTGAAACCGGTGCAGAAGTGTCTTAAAATATAAAACCATTAAATGTCCAGTTTTTTTTTTTTTTTAACTTTTATTTAACCAGGTTGACTCCTGTTGAGATGATGATGAGGTCAGCAGCAGACGCCATGAAACAACACAGGGTTTACAGACGGGTAGTAAGCAGAGGTGGAGGAAGTACTGCAGTAAAAGTACCAATACTCTGCAAAATATTTACTCAAGTAAAAGTAGAAGTACTACATCAACAATTTTACTTAAGTAAAAGTACTTTAAAATGTCCTTTAAAGTCTTATTTATGCCTCTGCCAATGTCACTGCTCAGTGTCACAACTAGATTATGTGGATTGAACAGATTGGTGTCAATATTGTGTGTGTGATTTTTATGGAAGATTTAGATGAAAAGTAAAAAAAAAAAAAAAAGATTTAGATGAAAAGATGTTAATATAATGTAACGAGTAATGGCATCAATTTCCAAAATGTAAAGAGTAGAAAGTACAGATAACTGCCACAAAATGTAAGTAAAAGAAAAAGTATGCATTATTATTTTTATTTAAGTAAAGTACAAATACAAAAAAATCTACTTAAGTACAGTAATGAAGTAAAAATACTTTGTTACGTTCCACCACTGATGTTCAGTAGCTGCTCATATCTCTGAAGGTGTTGAGCATTTACGATGCATAACTGCTCTGACCGTCACTGTTCTGTTAGTTTAGCTCTGATGAATAACGATGTTGCTCTATCAAAAGCAATTCAGATAATTATGTGGAAATGTATTACTCAAAAAGACGCAAACCACAGCTGGCAACCAAAACCATCGATATAGAATGTTTAATGACTTCTCAACCACTCATTTCAAATCAAATACACAAATAAATGAAGCCAAGACTAATAAAAGTGGGTTTAGCAACATACGACTCCTTTAAACATGAATATTTAACCACTAGGATGCGGTGCACGTTTCCATTTTAACCCATAAATACCCAAAAATCCACCATCGGCATGTTAGTTTTTACTGAAGTTAAGTACAAATACAAAAAAAACTACTTAAGCACAGTAATGAAGTAAAAATACTTAGTTACATTCCACCACTGGTAGTAATAATAGATGAACACAAACAGTAATAATATTGTAATAACAGAAAAGTTAGAATTTTTTTTTCTAAAGTGCAAAAATGTAGTTAATTTAAAAACAGTCATAGTCTGATGGACTCGCTATCTTGTGATGGAGCGAAAAGACTGAAATGTGAAATGACATGAGTTTTTCAGCTCCGTCTGACGTGTGTTCCAGACAGAGGGGATACTCGCTTCCACAATCCAGTTCTTTATTTTCTGTTTAAATTCAGTTCTAACTTTGGACACATAATGTACTAATTAGCATATGTATACATTATACAGAGTTCCAACAGGGTCTTAAAAAGTGTTAAAAGTCTTGAATTCATAAAATCTGCATTTAATACCTTTTTTAAAAAGTCTTTAAAATGTCTTACATTTGATATGGTAGGTCTTAAGTTATGTTTATCGTATTGTGTTTAAATATGTCTGTTAAACGCTCAAACTGCAAACAAAATAACATTATTCTACTCAGTTCCAACTGTTCCAACCCGACAATTTATTTTGAAATTAGGAACCAATTATCGCTAACTTTGCAGCCCCCCAGTGAGAAGTGACTCAAGTTTAACTAAAAAGTTAAATTCAACTTTGAGAACCCCTATTATACAACATCATTATATCAGATAGATCGATAGGTGGGTAGGGAGGTAGTTAATAAATAGTAAAGGAATAAGAATTGTAGCATTTATTCTCATAACAGTGTTTTCAGTAGCGTTAGCTTAGCAGGATCCACCCTTTTCGTCCATATATGGCCATTTTGGACTCTTAATAGCCAAAATGGAAACAGTTTTATTACAGTGGTATTAGCACTAAGTACTGGCCAACAAACTCTGATTTTCTATATACTTATTTTAACTTATTTTAGTTAGTTTATTTCATCTGAAGGGACTGCGACTTTTAATATTTTAATTAATTTATTATGCCTGCTTTTAACCAAGGAGTACACAATGTCATTTCTTTTGCACTTCTACTAAGCAATGACAAAAATAAAACCTTTGAAAACTTCTGCTACTTCTACTTTAGTGCGATGGTGATTTAATTCAGTGGTTTTGATGATTAACTTAAAGACTCCACTTGCAGGTGAACAGTACTACATTGTCTTCAGACATGGGCACTGGTTACAACTGCACACACAGCAAGTGAAAGCAGTCGCATCTTGTTACGTTAGACCTCGGAGTATCATGATATAAGATAAACTACTGTGATCTACCTGCCCTGCACCAGACGGCAGAGGAACAAAACTAGCTGGTAAACAAACGTGGGCTCTAGTTTTGAAGGACACAGGTTTTCAGACGCTAATTATAGAAAGTTTAGCCTTCAAACTCAAATAAAGTCAATACAACACACATGTCATGGTGTCATGTATTCACAGACCTAATGTTCCAATGCAGCTGTGGACAAAGTAGGTACTTCAGGCAGGAACCAAAATCCATTTCTGGCTTTTTCAGCTGATAAACCATAAATACACGGTATATGCCAGTTTACCATCCCCAGTGCAGTACGCTTAAGATTACCAACTGGGTCAGCGCGGTTTGTCTCTGCGATATGTGGCGGACTACGAGACCAGTGTAGGATGTAGAGGATGTAGTCCTTTTTTTTTGCTTCTTTAGAAGATCTCGCCCGCACTCGTAAGCACCACAGAATGAATTTAGGTCAGAATATTGTTCCACCTCTCCTATCTCCTGTCCTTTTAGAGGCTTTAAAAAAGAGCAGAGCAGCGGACGGGGACGGGATGGAGGGCGACTGCGGTAAAAGGACTGACAACATTAATAACATCCTCTATAATCTGCTGATGGACTCAATATTGTTTACCCTGATCCAGTCCGGTGTAGAGCTCTGTGATGCTGACAGACAACTCCTTTTTAGTTGTTCTCATTCTAGATAGTGAGGATAATCCTCTTTCTGTGTCTCACCGCTTAGGTTTATCAGTCTCTCACACACACACACACATAACATCTATTTACAGCACTACTTTCATTAATACCAAAACCCCAGATATAGTTTCCAGATGCAGTTTGATTAAGTAGATTGTTCTGGAGTTTTTAAGTAAATTCACCCTTGTGCTTCTTTGTGCTTAAATATAATTCGCTGTCTCACTTATTCCCCCGGCAGTGCTGAGGTTCGTGGGTCCGACAGACAACATCTACTCCTGCAGTTTCATCCAGATGTTGGAGCAAAGGTTGGAGAACGCCTTTGAAGAGGCTCAGGACAAAGTGCTGGAGACGTACAACAGGCTCACTGTCGAGGTACTGTGTGGGATCACAGAGGCTATTTTTAGTGCAAAATGCAGACAGAAAACTATGTCATATTTGCATACAGCATGCTAATGAGGGTAATACAGCTAATGAGCCTCACTGTGAAATCCCGGACACTTCCAACAGTGCAACCTGCTGCATTGCTTGACACACTGATGCCATTCTTTCTTTAGTGCAACTTGGCAAAAACCAGCAGTGGCTCTAATTTTTTTTTCAGTCTCAAACGTCTGACAGTTTAGTCAGCCATTTACATTTAAAGGAGAAAACGACTACAGAGGCCTGTAATTCTTTATTAACGGAGACACAATCAAAGCTAATTTTTCTTCTGTTATGTCTTGGTTCTCCTGTTGTGTTCAGCTCTTTTTAAGTTCCTTTCTCTTCCTGTCTGGCTGTTGAGGTACCCTCATGACTGTGGGGTATACATGTGCATGCACACACTATCATAATCACAGAGGATGGCTCAGCGAACAGAGGCAGATATAGGGTCCATTCATTATTCATCTTCTGAAATATTTACACTCATGGAAGAATGTGATGGGAATTCCACATATCTTGTATCATCTACTTTACTACTGTGACTCACTCCCATTATTTTCAAAGCAGTGCACAGGTCTTATTATAGTCTTAAGATAAAAAGAAATACGTTCATTCAAAGTGTCATATTGTGTCTGGAGCTCTGTTATGCATTGTTTATGTACATACATTTGGTACAATAGCAGGAGATACGTCTATGAACGGTTGAATTATACATCTATGTGCCCACTCCTGCCTGTTTGCGCGATAAAGAATCCGGAAGTCTTTCCTGTGTGGAATGTAGTAGCGTATCATTTGGTCCAATAATATATTAATATGCATATGTGTTATGTGTTCATGTTTAGATCCAGAGTGTTTCCCAGGAGCCGGGCTCTCCGTCAGTGACCCTGGTGTATGTGGTGAAGAACCAGGATGCTATTCTTAACGGGACCATCTCCAGTGGCCTCCTAAGCCAGCTAACCGCTGAGCTGGTGGGCTACTTCCTGTTCTACCCTCCCCTCGTCATTGCTGAGCGTAAGTAAAAAAAAAACCCAAAAAAACCTCTTCAGCATTGGTTGAGTCTTGGATTCATCTGGACTGTTTCCTTTTATCTGTTTTTTCTTCGCTTCTGTTTTGTTTTGGTTTTGGTTTTGTCTGTCGGGGCCTCTTGCCAGGTCGTCGTTCTAAATCAGAGAACAGAAGCTGTTCTCAATTGATTTTACCTGGTAAATAATAAAGTACTACTAAAAAATATAAATAAATAAAGACGTAAGAACTGAAGTGATTTTGGTTTTTATCGAGAAAACAATAGAAAATGTATAGATATCAGCTCTGAAATCAAACTATTGTGAAGTATTTTTGTTGTTATCATTATATTTGTCCAATCAAATGGACCTTTAGTTGCACCAGGAGAAACTGAAGAAAACAAGGGTGGTCTAATAATTTTTTCCGTGACTGTATATACATAATAAAACTTCATCATTAAACATTTTGGAAACATTAGCCAATCACAACATTAGTTTTATCATTTATTTCCCAGTTCATCTTATCAAAGTATGTAAGATTTAGCTGATTTTACCTGGAAAGCAGACACTTTCCCAAACTGTTTTATCATTCCATTGTTAACAGGGTAACCAGTAACCTGCAGTTTGTTATATTCATAGCAGCGCCTGCAGTCAGCGATGGTCTGGATATTAAAGTTGATCTAATTAATGCTCAGTTAGATTATGATCTCAGCTCTCTGCTGCAGTTCATCTCTTCACTACGGCCAAGTTTAGCCGTAATCTATTAAATGAAATCAATGTGTCGGACATAGGAGAGGCTTTAATTACGCATCGACTTCATTTATGGCGAAATTGATTTGATAAAATGTTAGTTTTGAATCATTATTCAATAGCCGCTGTAAACTACAACCTCCCCAGGCGCGTAAAACAATGCGTAACTTTTCAGTGCATGTATACAATAATCTGAGGGTGAGGTCATCCGCTGACTTGTGGGCATATTTTCAGTTACATGAGCTGGCGCCGTCGCTCGTGGACTTCCCAGCCCTCGTTTACTGCTCATTTCTGAGCAATTGCAGCTGCAAGAAGTCACTCTTATGGCTCCTCATAAGGGCTTGGCCAGTTGTCTGCTACTGCAATTAACAGTGTCTAGCCAACAAATTAGACTTGAGAGTGAGGGGGTTCAATACTCGTTCGCTTGATGTAACTCCGAGCTATTTTTCCCCGAGTCGTTGATGAATAATTATGATGGATTTTGTTATCATTTAGAGAGGCTGCGATAATTGAAAATAAGCAGATCATCTGGAAAGAGGTCCAATGTTTCACACTACTGAGTTTTTTGTCTCTGTAGATAAACTCAATCTTTGCTGAATTAATACGTCAGCTTTTTAACTTAATGTTGCGTTCGCGGTGCTTATTTCCGTGATGTTGTCGAAGGTGACATCATGCACAGCTGCCATTTCGTCATTTTAATTTGGTTAGACTCTAAGGGCGCTGGAGTGCATCACCAAACAGAACCGGTGTTGACATTCTGCTGAGTTTGCATTATGTTATCCTAATAGGTGTTATTTTGGCACATACATACATTTAAAGTCGGAATGTTGAGCTAATTATCTTTCAGGTTTCATGTTCAGTCCAATTCCATCTGAAATGGGCTAAAATAGTAGCATAAAAACCTATAAATAATTACAAAAAAAACCATGAAATTATGCAAATATTTATATTTAGAAACTATCCAAACAAAAAAGAAAAAACTGACATTTCTTAAGAAAAATAAATGCAATTTTACGTTACATTTGGCTGAAGTTTTAATCCAAAGCGATTTACAAGATATATGTATGTATAGCTTAAAGGGCCTTGCTCAAGGACCCACCTGGGATTCAAACTGGCAACCTTCCACACCAAGGTCAGCGGTGTGAACCCCTAAGCTATCCAGTTGCTGCTAATATTTAAACAATATTATACCTGTGCTACTACGAACCAGATCTATAAAGGCACAAAATATTTATAGAAATTGATATTATATTGTAGAAATTGCACTTACTTTTCTTTATACCTTCAGATTGTTCATATTTAATCTGGTTATTGACATTTGATTGTTAAAGGACAGCTTGTAAAAGTAAATATTTTTAATTTTTCACACTAAAACAACAGTAAATGTTTGATTTTGGTAAATATTTCATTATTTATAGGCATGATGTAATAATATTGTTTTCACATTAAACCAAGAAGAACATTATTACAGTCATTATTTATAGGTTATTATGTTTGTTTTTCTTTTAGTTGAGATCATATCGGTCTGTATGTGGAGCCTGAACTAAAACCAGTTCAACACAGTGACTGTTAAAATGCTCAGTGTAACATTCACACTTTGCAAATTCATCCCATGGGCTGAATTGGAACCATTGGTGGGTTGGTTTTGGCCCATGGGACACATGTTTGACACCCCTGATTTAACCCATAAAGACTCAAGGACCCACCATAGAACAAAGTCGTATACTGATCAAAAATAATTAATACCTGTTGATCCACTAATCTTATCAATACATGTAAATAATTGGTGTAAAATACAGTTTCTCGTCTTTTCATAGTCATCAGATATGACCCATTTGGATGTTCAGAGGCTCTGTAGTTACCATGGAAACACCGTCATCTTC
>JAPSES010112728.1:0-17509 GCA_029822895.1 Maxillicosta whitleyi | reverse complement strand
GAGGACAATTTACAGAACCGCCCCTTTTTTTTTTTTTTTTTTTAAAGATAACTAAATTTTACACCAATTATTTACACGAATTTGACAGGATTAGTGGATCAACAGGTAAAAAGTTTACATCAGAAGATGGTTTTGGTCACTAGTTTGGGTCTTTATGGGTTAATGCATGTGATGGACATTAGCCTTTCCAAATAAAAGGATATTCAAAAATAAATAAACAAACAAACATCTCAATCAGGGGTTTCTGGTTGGACTATAGGTGTAAAATCAGCATCATAAATGAAATCTTACAAGCAAACAGACAGGATTTATCATGTTTAGTCCATTAGAGGGAGCCAGAGAGAGGGGATGTGACAGGTTTCAGCATTGTATGTTTGTCAATGTTAAAAATAACACATTTTTAAACTTATGGATAGGATTTTTTCACAGCTCTTTACAGTTTTGAGCACTTACAAATCTCAGACAAAGGTATGATAACTGAAAAGAACACGTGATATTTACCCAACAACTGTGAGATCGTTAAATAAAGTGACTTTTTGCTGCTTTCTGGTTTTGTTTGATACTTTTTAAGAGTTCAAATATCCAAAACTATAGGTCTTCTGTATTTGTTTTTCTATTTTTTGTTTCCTATGCATCCTCTTCTGTGTCTGTCATCACGTTTCAAAATAACTGAATTATACTGAATATGACTGTTTGCTCTGTTCCACAGACAATTTTCCATATCACTCGCAATAATCTATCGTAAAACAATTTAGGTAATGAGGCCAAAACACCACAGGAAAAATTAATAATCAGTCCATATGTTTGCAGACCATAGACATTTAATAAAATACAGTATTACAGTAATATTATATTTCAGTAATACAGTATGACACAACATTTCTCAGATATCCTCCATCTTTTTCCCAGTGTATATGGCCAAAAATACAAGAATAGCATCTCCTTTCCAAATGATTCATATTAAATGCAAAATTATTTTGGCACATCCAATTTTTTGTTGTTAATTTTGTGGCTGTTCCTTTTTAACATATATGTGATGTTTAATAGATAATAATAATAAAAATGATGACGCTGATTATAATATTAATAATATAGACTATATCATATAATAATATAATAAATTATAGTATTATTGAGTATGATACAGCATTTATCAGATATTCTTGTTTGTTTGTTTTTTTAGTGTATATACGACCAAAAAACAGAACAATAACATCTCCTTTCCAAAATGTTTGTATTGAATATTTATATTTATTTAGATTTACTACTACTATATGATAATAATAATAATAATAATAATAATAATAATAATAATGAGTCAGGTTGATAATTTATTTAGAGATAAATTGGTGATTTTGGGCTGGAATTAATTTAACAGTCACTTATGAACACTGAATATGGAATGACCCAGTTCATATTCTGGTTTGGTTCAGTGTTATATTTTATGTATTAGTCTTTTAATCTGCTTCCAGCTGTAATTTATTTAAGAATAAAGAAGACTGTGAGGCTCCACTACAGTCTTCACTAGGTCATCCCTTCCTAAAATCCCTTTGATTTAGAAACTCAATGCCAACAATGCTCCTTTCAGAGGTGTAATGCTCTCACAGTTGACCCTGGCATTTCCATTAACAGCATCATCTTTGTGGGCTGTCAGCATGGTCCATCAACATAAGGCCCTGATCCCTCCGCATACTCTTCAGACATGTCGTTTATAAAGGGAGACTGAAACAGCGAACAGTGGCAGCCTTGAGACAGTTACAGACAATGTCAAACCTCACGTGAAAAGTGCATGTGCAACTAGTGAGTCCACTTATTTACTGGATATGCATTAATTCCCATAAATTATACAGGAACCTAATGAGGAACCTTAGAACCTACAGTTTCTTGTATACATCCTATCACAGGTAGACAATGGTAGAAACATGGGGCACAATCTTACATGTATTTTATTTATTTATTGATATGAAACCTTTGAATTTCTATTAGAAGATTAAAATTCATTTTTTTAAAATCCATCCGTTTGTTAGGATAGCAGTAGGGGTAAATTATTATACTAACTTAAAACTCTTGTGCTTGGTAGTTTTTTAATTATTACCTAATCTGAGGTGACACTAATGACATAGATTTTTGTCTAATTACAGGTGTTTTCAGACAGTTATGGGAGTTAATATCAAACACAGTCAAATACAACTTTAACATGACTCTGCTGCTTTAATCCATGTCTAAAGATAAAAGCTCGACCCCTTGATTTTAGTTCCTGCACTTTTAAAACACTGCTGACGTTTAGGACTGAATTCAGAAGTGTATCTCCTATTGATTTTAAACTTTACAATTTGATACTTAGATTTTTTGGATTACTTTGATAGTTTGATGAGATTAATTCTATTGAACTTCACACAGTAAAATCAGCACACTCACATTAACACGATCAGAGTTGATTTCAGCACCTTATATTGTCTATATGGGTGCACACCAGAGAGTTTTACTATAATTTTTTGTATAGTTAGTACCTTTACAGTAATGAAATGTTATTTTTGACTCTTTTCTGAGTTAAAATTTAATACGTCTTAACACCAATCAGCATTAGTTGTTCTCAACACTTCTATGCAGTGTTAGAAGTTAACTCTCTCAAGGACCATTTGTTTACTATACAAGTGTTAATCCCATAAATCATTTGTAAATTAAAGCTTGCCAAAGAAAAAAGGTGGTTGTGTTTACTATTTTAAAACATTTATTTTAAAACTTGCACCATACATTTAAATAACAGTAAAACACAATGTATGTCCTCTCACTCTCACTGGTCTTCTATAAAGTATGCATTAAAATGTTCATCAAAGTACAGTGTATCAACAGTACCAGCCTATTATAAAAGCACACTGCTCATGTATTATATCACAGATTTTCTTGAATACAGGTCATGGGATGTTCCGGTGCATAGAAACAAATCAATCTGCTGCTCCGTGCCGGAATTTCTCAATCAACTTTCAGCTGAGACATCTAAGCATGGATCTAAATGTAATGTTTGACAATAAATCTCCACCTTCCAAGCTATCGCTGCTATTTATATTTAAAGGACCAATCTCAAACTGCTTAAAATAATAACTTTCCTAGTAAGATGCCAGTTGACGGATTAGCTGGACATAATTCATGCTGAAATGTTAAATGTTAACAGAGAACTGAACGTTTGTGGTGCATTTTACAAACCAAACATGTGAACATACTGACAAATCCGCGGTAATTTCCGTTGATCAGCTCTCTGTCTTAATAGAGTCACAATTCTCAAGTAGACGAACTGGGGATTTACCCACCCCTTCCAATCCGTGAGAATGCTACTCAGCTGATCTTATGTTTTGAGGCTCTCGCCCGTCTATCTAACTGCCTAATATTCTAACCTCTGCCCCGCTAACTCTGGTTATTAAAGCTACTAGGACAAACCCACTCTATAGTCAGCAATAATACCAGCCCGGTTAGTTGTGGCAGCTGTCTCAATGGATTCAATGCACTTGTTACGTGACGGGTAAAAATTCTAAAGCAGGATAGGAAGGCCTAAGGACTTTAAGTGTGGCTATGACCTGGGGGCTCTGACCTCGACCTAACTTGACAATACTCAGACAGTTTTTTAACCTGTGCTCTGACCTTTATGAACTGGTGCCATTGTAATGGTCTTGCAGTAGTCTGCCTCCCAGTTCCTTGAGTTGCTGGGTTTCCTTTGCGTTTCCAACATCGGCGATGTACACTTCTTTGGATGAAAGTGGAGACCGCAGAAAGCCCTTCATCATAGGAGAGACTGAAGACGAGGTGAGCTTTGAATAGCTCATCAAAAGCAGCCAGTGTTGTCTCTAACATTGTGTGGGATAGTTTTCTGATCCATAGCAATGAAGAACCTCTGGATTTTCTTCCAACGCTCTCCAATGCAGAGGAGGAAAAGCCATTACATCAACTTTATCCTGGAATGTAGTGAGGCTGGCACCCTAACGCTAACCCTTTCCTGTTGCTTGAATGACACATTTTACACCATACTAAGTGTAGCACACTAGATAAGCAGCAAGAGTTATTCTTACAATCCTATATCAACCTGCAACTCACACTTCTCACATAGAACTACAATAAATATTGTCTAAAATTAATGTTTATTTGCAACAAAGTATAGCAACCTATTACATGATCAAAAACAAATTGATTTTAGCAAAAAAAAGAAAAAAAGTCTTTGTTTTGAATGTCTGGGG
This sequence comes from Maxillicosta whitleyi, assembly GCA_029822895.1. Taxonomy (NCBI): domain Eukaryota; kingdom Metazoa; phylum Chordata; class Actinopteri; order Perciformes; family Neosebastidae; genus Maxillicosta; species Maxillicosta whitleyi. The sequence goes on along the minus strand of JAPSES010112728.1, from coordinate 13,283 downwards.
TCGCCAGAATTTTGTGGTTTTAAAATGGGGTCACGAGCCAAAAACAGGTTTAGAACCACAGCTGTAGCAAGTAAGATTTATTTTAGCTTCTAATACGGCCACACTACTAAACCTTTGACACCACTGTAATAGCCTACTGGTGACCTTACTGGTTGTTTTCTCAGACTTTATAAAGCTTCTCAATAGCCTCTAGTTATCGTCTGACATCACACTGCACCTTGAACTGACCCCGAATTAGATGGTGACACATATCTCAGTTCGATATGTTCAATATATTACACTTGACAGGAAGGGAGAAGGCCTGTTGGCAGTGAATCAGACTATCATTATAATTCCGATTTATTTACGAGTGTGAGATGAAAGTGTGTGAGCTCGCCCCCCAGCAGTGAAGGGGGGAAGGCCAGGGGCGAGGAGCATTTCACATTGTTTAACTTACTTCAACTTTGTCCTTCAGCAGGCCCACGGAGGACACTAATCCAACAGCCTCACTGGCAAACAGCTATGGACTCTCAGGGAGCACAGCTTAGATGATCTGGTTCTGCCACAGCACAAATTACAAAACAAATAAAGGTCCCGATCCCCTAAAGCCTGCAGCAGGCGTGACAAATGAGGTCGCGGGGGAAAAAACGGCATTCTGAATAAGACCATGTTGTGGAAAAAATGTAAGAGAGATAGTAAACAGAGGTGTTGCGATGAACTATTTGTTCCACAACAATGTCAGATGTCTGTGTGAAGCCAAGACCATCCTATAATGGACATGAATTTATAGGCCATCAAATATAACTTGATCCAACCCTCGGCTGTCCTCAATAGTCTGAGGTCTTGGACGAAGCCAGAGGTTACAGAGTTTATCATCTTACAGAACCTTTTAAGGCTTGACATGAGGGGACATGAGAAATCCAACAAATGACTTTATATATGAGAATATTATATTAGATTAACATTTTCCTCTAAACTACATAAACTCACTTTCTTACTGGCATTAATCCTTCTGTGGTGATGTATATTTGTATAATAAAAGAGGGTGTGGTCTAAAATTATTAACATCCTATATTAAGGCGTGCAAAATTAATAGGCTGCTTTCTTACTTCAGGTAAAATGGGTAAAAATGGGTAAAACAAAAGAGGTGCAACTAATAGTGAAAAGTCAAAATTTGCAAAAAAATAAATAAATAAATAAATAAACCCTTTTCAGACAGTCTGAAGGAACTAAAGAATGAATCTGAAGTTACCATGTTCATGTACTATGTTGTCTTCTAACAGCGAGAAATGTATAACTCATATTGATAAATATGTTTCTGCAGCATTTTTGTACTTTTTGCTAAACAATAACTGTCAATTTCTATTAAAATCTGAAAATTGAAACTGAAAAAAAAAAGAATAAAATTCTGAATGATATTCTGCACAGAGGACATACCTTATATAATGTTTAAGTAATTGCAATTGCCAGTTGCAATACCTTCATTGATAAAAATGTTTTATAGACTTAGGCATCCAAATGTGTAGTGGATGCACATTTTTAACCAAAAACTTTTTATAAAATTTCATAACAAAAAATCTTCCCAAAAAAAAATTAAGTGTAAGAGACCAAAATAAAAAAAAAGAACAGTACTGAAAATGTAAACTGAGAGTAAAGCAGCGAGTTTTTACATTAATGCACCGGCTTCACATTTTAATGGTTTACAAATGATAAAAAAACAAACAAAAAAAAACAACAACTGCACGCTCTATTAATAACTTAACACACTATTTTCTTTGCTGTTTGATGCTGGATTATATTGTAGATAAGACACTAAAACTATCCATGAATAATAATTTAATTAACGGAAATAAACTTTAGATCCAGGGCATAGGCTGAGCCACCCTGTGACACTATGGGGATTAAGCAGTTCATAAAATGGATAGACTGATGCAAATAAATTATGTTTAAAAATTAGTTGAGTTAAGTTGAATCACAGGCAAAATTTCCTGCAGTTTAGTATCAAATGGTTCATGGTTCCCTCTTATACAATGAGGTTTTCAATCTGGTTGCCAAAAGTGGTCAATTTTTTTTATAAAAACAAACAAGTAAAACTACTCATGCATCACGTAAACAAACTAAAACTAAACTGAAATAAAAACTGAAAGCTCGAATACACTAGAGCCGAATTATTCTGACTTATCATAGAGTTGGGATATTTTTTTAAGATAAAATAGTGGAAACAGTTGTTGATGAGATGGAAATATTAATTAGAATAATGAGACTAAACAGTGGTGGTGTAAAACTAAGAAATACCTACGCATATTGTATGTATATTCAATGAAGTAGAGCTTTGTAAAGTGAATGTGTGCAGTGAAGGTGTCATGAACATGCATGTCAGTTTAGATCTGTATCTGTATGTACAAAATGTGTGTGGGTGTGTCTAATTCTAAATCCTGCCTGAATACACAGTATCATATAGTTCATATACCAGCAGATACCACCTTCTGGCGCAAGTTCACAATACTGACCTCAACTAAATGCCTCACTCCCGGCTGTTGGATGCAATTAAATAAGGTGTTACGTACTTGATCCAGATTGTGGAGTGATATCGCAGCCTGTTTTAAATCAACAGAGTGAACATCGCGTTCTGTCTCAGATTATCTCAGAACAGTTTGTTTCTAAAAACGCTCTAATTTACAGAATTGCATCTAATATTGAAGTAATTTAGATGACACATTTTCATTCCCATAATCAGTGCCAATGTGTGGCAGTCCTGTAACAACCTCAAAGATACGTGCACTGGAGGCACAAGGGTTCATAGGTCATAGTGAACGATGCTTTTATTTCTAGGTCACTGATGCACTGATGCAGTTAGTTTGTAGAATGTTATTAGTCTCACACAACAAGACATTTTATTTGTGCTTTCTCAGTACTGTAGGTATGTCTGCTCTCATAATTGGACAAGAAACACACTGTTGTTTGGCTAATAAAGAAACTGTCTTTGGAAGATAGTGTTAGAGGAATAATTGTTCTGGTGGAAAACTGAAATTAATTAATCTACATGATTCATTTTAAACTATATCTCAGTCAACATGGCAACTAGTAAAAATGTTTTGTTGTTGGATAAGTTGAACTTAAAGGTGTCATATTTAGCTTTATTTTTTTAATTATTATTAATGGAATAATGCATTTTAAAACATCTCCCTCTGGTCTACATGAACTGTAAATGTTCTGCTTGGGTCTGAATTCTTCATTAATTCAACTCCACAGGTTCATCTTCAATCTTATTTCTGAGTAATGACACCATAAATGTTGTTTTCAGCACTGGCCCTTTAAATGCAAATGATCCACTTCAGGCCCCACCCCCTCCAGGTTGTTAACTGTGCTGCTCTGTCCCATTTCTCTGTACTCTGAGAAATGTTCATCAGAAGTCTTGACCTTATATGTGCAAATGTCGTGATGTAACTAGTTATAGATGCAAGAAATTCAGAAGGAACTAAAACAGGTTGTGGAAATCCACTTGATTTTTTGCCAAAATTAATATAAAGATAGATTTGCAGCAGCTGGAGGGTTCAAATACAAACGTCTGGAACTACTAGGGTCCCTACATACATAAATAAATGAACCAAAGCCTAATAAAATCGGGTTTAGCCAAATATGACCTCTGTAAAAATGTGAATACAGTGGCTTATACTGGATGGAGCAGATGCAGACGCTTTAATCTGTCGTTAAATTGAGCAGCAATGACAAGTTAAGTTATGAACTTAAGCTGCCTTAAAGGTTATCAAAGTGTGCAGTATTCTTTACATCAGAGGTCGCCAATCCTGGTCCTTGAGGGCCGGTATCCTGCATGTTTTAGATGGTTCCTTCTTCCAGCACACCTGACAGTCCTTATCAGGCTCCTGCAGAGCTTGATGATAGGCTTATTATTTGAATCGCCTCGATCCGCTGCAGATCGTACACTGACCTGGGTTTGATGTTTCAGGAACAGGTTCATTACAAACAATAAAACCTCCATAGAATGGGTCCTGACATCAATGTTTTCCTGTCCACACAGTACACACAAAACACAGGGTAAAGTGTATTTAAGAATCTGATTTTGTGATGTTAATCATTGTTAATTTACATTTATGCATTTGGCAGACACTTTTTCCCAAAGCGATTTACAAATATTAGAACAGCTAAATTCTCTCTCTCTCTCTCTCTCACTTGCCCCAGCTCAAAAAATTAAAACAACAGTAAAAATATAAGGTAAAATAAAATACAAGACTATATTAAAGATATAAAAACAACTATGAAATTAACACATAAAAACAGCAAAGTGTGGACAAGTGGCTAAAAGGTGGAGAAAATATTGAATATGCAAAATATCCACACTACTGTGGGTGGGACATGGATAAGTGTGTAAATGAAAATGCCTCATAAAGAAAATTATGTTTTTGTTCAAATTGGTCATTTTCCACATATAATAGCAGCTACATTCTAGTTGGCTGGACCCTGCACCCTTGAGCAAGGCACTTAAAGCCCCATTTGCTCCCCGGGCGCCTGACATGGTGAGCCCACTGCTCCTAGTGTGCAGTTTGTGATGCATGTATGAATGATCCAGTGACGAGTTAAAGGCAGAGGGAGTTGGTGAAAGAAAACAAATAAATACTAAAACCTAAACTACATTTTCACTGAATATTTTTTTATAATATATTATTTTATATATATTTTATAATATTTTTTTATAATTTTTGACAAACTAATAATTATAAACTAGAAAAGGACTCAGAGAGCCCAAACCTACACCAAGCAGCACAGTTCAGGTCACACATGTGAAGACACTATATGAGAAATCAGGACTTCCACTGCCATCTGGTGAACATTTGTTAGTACTACAACAGTGTCAATAATAACTAATAGAGAATCCTTTAAAAAATTCCTGGATCCAGACGGTGATCCAGATCACCTCCAAAAAGTAATCACTTTCAGATCTCGCCATTACCAACCTATCCTGAAAATTTCATCAAAATCCATCCATAACTTTTTGAGTTATGTTGTATACAAACCAACAAACAAACCAACAAACAAATAAACACCAGCAAAAACATAACCTCCTTGGCAGAGGTAATAGTAGTTTGTGAATATACAGTAGGCGAAAAGAACCTTTAAATTTTGCACATCAAATAGTTGAAAGATTTGCTGGAAAATCTTTTTTTGTGTTTCAAAAGTATATGACACAAATAAGCAAATTGTATTGTAACCAAATAATAACCAAACTAAATTATTGACCGTTTATGTATGTTATACTCTGAATGCGTTTCATGGTCTTGCTGTAAAATCCAGTTTGAACCTTGATGAAACTGAGCATGTGCAGAAGTATGGTTAAAGACTTAAAAGTGATTCTTCATGTAATATATCACAAATGCACAGGGAATCCAACTTTTTTTTTTTTTTTTTCTTCACCACTGCACAGTACAGTCACTGAAAAAATTATTAGACCGCCCCTTGTTTGCTTCAATTTCTTGTTCATTTTAATGCCTGGTACGACTAAAGGTACATTTGTTTGGACAAATATAATGATAAGAACAAAAATAGCTCATAGTAGTTTAATTTCAGAGCTGATATCTATCTATTTTACATATTTTCTTGATAAAAAACAAAATCCCTTCAGTTCTTACATCAATATCTATGTCATTGTACTGATAAAAACAGTGATTTTATTCATTCCATGTTTTCTTTTTTGTCTGTTTTAGTCACATGATACACACAGGAGGTAGTACTTGATTGCACAAGCACTGTTTTTGATGAATTTTAATGGTCTAATAATTTTTTCTGCATCTGTATCTTTGCTAATCAGCTGCTTTTGTTACATTTTTATCACAGAAGAGCAGCTTTTTTCACTTTGGGAAACTCTGCATGGTTTCTCCTGAATTAAAACTGGCTTTACTGGCCTATTTATTTACCATTCCGTCATCGTCTGTCTGTAACTGGGCAGGGACACCATACATGCTCGTAGACATGATAGCATGTGAATGAATCATACCAACGCCATCCTACATAAATGCATCAGAGGTCATTGCGAAACGGGTGCCGTCGATTCCATCAGATGAGAAAATTAACCTCTCTAGTCGACTACTGTGGTCAGCAGGCATGTCTGGCTCATTGTGTACCCACACAGCTGTGACCTTCGCACTGATCACCAAGGAATCCACCTCCTGTCAACATTCCAGGTAAGATTAAGCGTGGCCCCTGGAAATCTGTGTCAAGTGTACAGTATGTCACCCGTCAGCCTCCGAAGTGTGCATCTTTTGTTCCGTTACTCGCGTGCAATCGACACTTGAAAGTTTTACATGTCAAATGTCAGTGGCCCTGTGAGAAATCGTCATATGATATATCTTTAAAACTCTACCACAAACACAGCAGACAGTTTTACGTAGCACATTAGGCTGAAAATACCTCGCAGTAAACACAACTCTTAAAATTGCCTAGACTGTACATGACAAGTCTCCTCAACGTGTTAAAGACTAAGAAAATGTGTTACATATCTCTGTCGGGGCATGTCCATTTTATAAAGATACAACATGTTAACATTATGGATAATAAATTGTTTTATACCACAAAGTATAGTATAATGTGTATGTAATGTGTGTATATGTATATGTAGTATATAGTATATGTATAAACTATACATATTATTACCACATGTTGAGTGGATATGAGATAAAATTACATCCTAATACAATAAATACTTCATTATTGTATTTCATTGTAAACCTTTCAGGTATTTACTTGAGTATTCATGTATCTGATAACTTTTACAACAATTCACCACATGATAACACATACATATCTTTACCTTCTACTCCTTATCTTCCCTTAGTCCTAACATCAAGGCTGATTTGCTTCTAAATGGACAGGATAATAAGACATAGAACAGATAATTGCTACATGCACAGTGAGTAACAAGATTTCTCTGTAAAAGTACTTGATTCTCTAGAACTACTTTGTACAGTTGTGAGGGTTGGAGCTGATCCCAGCTGACACTGGGGGCAGGCAGAGTGCATTCTGGACAGGTCACCAGCTCATGATTGGACAGAAATATAGAGATGGACAAACATTCACACCTACAGTGACTAAATAACCTGAATGGTTGTGTCTTTGAACCTGGAAGAACCTGGAAACTCTACACTGAAAGGCCTGGTTACAACACGCAGAGTAGGTTTTCTTTTATGTAAAAGCAGTAAAGTTAAATGTTTATAATCATAGTCCTATAGATAGATAGATAGATAGATAGATAGATAGATAGATAGATATGATTTTTGTCATCTCTAGTTATAGTGTTATACTGTAGTGAAACCAACAACAAAAAACATGTCGAGTAACTTTTATTTACTGATAGTTCTTTTTAAATAAAAAAATGTAATTCATTAATTAATGTATTTATTCTTAATTCATGTTCATTGTCAGGGAAACCACTGTTAACTATATGTAGACTTATTTTGGATAAATATTTACGACAATAAATGACATTGGAGGGCCTGTGTTACAGAGATCAAATGGCTGAAGCTGCTGATATGGACGGTTGTTTTTGTTCTTGATTGATGTCTAGTAGTATAGAAGTGTAGAGTAACTGACATAATAATAATAATAATAAATATACTGAGGTGCAAAGGTATCACATAAAAAACATCTTTAATGTATAAAAACCAATCTGACAATACAATACAATCTGTCAATCATGCAGTTTTATGTGTTATTATGGTTATAACTTTCCATTGTATTTTCTTTTTCTGCTATTTTACTTATTGTATTTAGTATATTTAGATGCACCTTTTGGAGTTACCCCACCAATTTGATTGTGCAGTCTTCTTAAATCATGCAATCAATGACGAGTTCTATTCTATTCTATTCTATTCTAGTTGAACAAAGAGACCATTTTTTGTCTATCCTTGTGAAATAATTAATTCAGCCTGCTATAATACACAAATAAGTGGAATTAATTTGCCAAAAATCACAACCCCCTAACTCTAGCTAAAGAAAAATAAGTATAATTCTACATAAATATATGATTTAAAGCTGCTGTCTGACGGGTCTGTTTCAATCAAAAGACTAATGTTTGTTTGTCACTGCTATTGTCTGCTTCTTTTCAGTCTTTTCGTTAGTTACTGTTCTTTAATTAGTTTCCAGTATACTGTTGCCTTGCTGTATGTATAAATACTTGACATGTCTTTTGGCTCTGTTCTAAAAGCAGGCTGCTTTTATAAGGCCTTATTGAAACCAGGCTGAGGTGGGGTCTGTTTAACTGTGTTATCATCTGAATGCTTTCTGTATTAGTCGGTGCGACACAGACATAGACTTCTCTGAAAACATTGTGCTGCTGTTAAAGGCCTGAACCACCGACAGGAACAAGTTATCTTATCAGTGAGTTATGGGACTGTCCACGTACACCGGGGCTTTAAATATTATTGTAGCTACACTTGGTGTTCACATTTGTCTGCTTAAATTGTTAGAAACACATTGATAAATCCCACATATTGAAGCCAGTTCATGTTCTCTTGTATTTTTTTATCTGTATTATGAACATTTTCACCGTTAAATCAAATGCCTATATAGCGTCAACTCTCAAAGTGAACTTATAATAAAGATCCTATGAACGTAAATGTTGCACAGCAATTCTCCATATGTGCATTTCCTTTGACAAACACAACTCTTGTCCTAAGATAATCTAATTGAGGGAGAGTTAAATATAGCAGAAGTGGAATACAAGTATTTGGCACAGGCGACACTAAGGGACTGATGTAAAGCACTGTTAAACCCTGCATCAACATGCAGCAGTGTAGCCAATTAGCACAGAGAGCCAAGGTAGAGGGACGGGAGGGCGACAGAGGAGCGGGGGGGGATTCAGTGTCGGGATGGAAGACTAAATGGCGAGCTGTCTAATGGGAAGGTCAGGAGAACAACAGATGACCGGGATAAACACAACAGACGATAATGAGAAAATCCTATGAAAGAATGATGTAGAAACTTGTATCGCACCAAAATAGTTTCTATTTTTGGAGAATTGTGGAACCTGTCAGAAATCAATGAACCATAAAACAAAGAACTATGGGAATGTGAACAGGAACAGGCACTTTAGGTAAAAATTTAGAGTTTTCGGTTTGGGTGTATTTATATTCACTCTAATGTTATTGAAACTTGAATATGGACATGCGAATATTGTACTTATTCATATACCATTATTATTCTTTTTCATTGATCTACTTTTTTTTTAGAATCTACCTTAAATAAGGCGATGCTGAGTTTATTTGTATATCAGGTTTCATGTACAGGACAACTCAAAGTGTTTTACGTAAAACATGAAAGCATCATAAGAGAGGCATGAAAAGAGAAAGTTAAAATATAAAATCTAAAAACATAAAAATTACAAAAAAACCCCACACATTTTGTCAGTGATAAAATGGGATTTCAAAAGTTAATTATAAAAACCCCACTATAATAAGATGAATTGGAAAACAAATGACAAAAGTACTGGTGAGCTGATGTTTTCAGTCTATATATAAAGTGTTATTACACACATATATGTGTTTATATACATTTACATAATAGATTTTTTTTTTTTACACTTTCACTGAAAGAACCTGTAAAGTGAATGTATTATAATGTGCAGACAGTGTTTTGAAGTCGATCTGGTGGCTCTGAGAAAAACATTCCTTTTGAGTAAAACCTATTCTACCATTAACTCGACTTCCAAACAACATTTTTGACATGATTTTTCTCTATTAGTGACTCGGACATGGTAAAGTTTCATTAGTTTTATTCTGGAGGCATTTATTGAATTGACATCAACCAATTTTGAGATAAATAGTCAAGAGTAAAAGAAAGTAAACCCTTTTAATTACATGGTTTTATATCAGGACATAATAATAATAATAATAATAATAATAATAATAATAATTCAGCAGGTTCTAAAATGATTTAAATCTAACCTCAGGTGCAAAACAACACATAACAGTTTCTACAGTGTCATTATTTGGAGCCAGAATGGTGAAGCATGTAAGACTCTATAGTCTCATACTCTGCTTCCGTTGGGTTTAAGAGGGTCAATAGCAGGTGCTGGTGTGAAGCAGATGTCCCTGATTTAATGATCATTCATTTAATTTTAGAACCTGGTTAAATACGAGATGATTTTTTATGCCCTGACGCATAAAACTAGAGAATCCAAAGAGGACGTACTCTCTTTTTCTCATGACTGTTTTGAAGTTCAGACAATTGTCTTAAGGTTGTATAAATATGTTTTTAAAACCTGCTTTTTTCCCCGTAATTGTCGGTGCTTCTGTGAAGTAATTATATACAGATTTTAGTGGTGAAAGATGTATTCCAATCCTGTATTTAAAGAACCAATAAAGTACTCCATTACAAGTAAAAGCATGAAAAAATTAAAATGTAATTACTGAAATATGGACACAGAAATACTGGTTTGTTAGCTCTGAAACATTTATCAATACATCTGACATAATTAAATCATTAATTCTGAATCATTAGTGTTATAAGTAATAGACTGGGTAAATGTACTCTGTTACTTTCTGTCAGTGGCTCGTTTATAGTATGTGATTTATTAACATCTATTTCTGTCATGGGAGATTCAAAGTGATTTGACACCGCATTTATTGCGCCCTGGTGCTCATCCCTCCTGATGTTTTTAGACCTGGCATGTGATAAAATAACTTCAGTTAAGCCTTTTCATAATAAATGCACGTTTTATATTAAAAGACAGTGAAAAACACTTAACAGAAAAAATTACAAGTCCACACTTACATACTAAAATGGTAATAAAAGAGGCAAAGATGAAGCTTTAACAAGGCTTAAAATTACACATCTAAAATGTAATAAAATTGCAAATGCACAGTGTGTAATTTCATAGTAGTTTGGATCCTGAGACTTTTTACCACCATAAAAACCATAAAAATCTGACCTCAGAGATAAATCATGTTTACTAATGAGGTTGTGTATGAAAGATTTATGTAAATACTATGGGGCATTTCATTTAATATAATTATAGGAGTTTCTTTGATTTCAAACATTGTTATAAACTGTTGGACATTGTAATATTTTCTGTATTTTAAGTATCCAAGTAAAAACAAAACACAAAATACATATAACAAAGTCCTACCTGTCTTTATATAGATAAAATAATGTGGAAATATGACATAATATATCTTTCAAAATGTAAAATAATAAAATTTAAATAAATTGAATAGTAAAAATGAATAGATATAATAAAAGTTTGCAAAATGAAAACTGAAACAGTGATGAGAAAGCACTAAAAATATGAAAAATGAAAGGTTGTTTCTCTAAAACGTTTTTTTTTTTTTTTACTTAAGTGGTTTAGTTCTGGTCCACACTTAATACATTAAGTATGTTTTCATCTTATCTGACTTTTAGGAAAATCAGCCACATGTGAACATAAAGTTCTGGGTTTTTTTTTCAACATCATAGTCTAAAAGATCATAACGTATGAGATGAGATGATGATTGAGAAGCTGATGTTACTGATTTCAGGCGTATTTTGATAAAAACTTCTTTCGTAATTGTCCTTTGTCAAACCTTTTCTGCAGCTTTCATTGATGCTTTTCGGCTAATATGACATTCCTGTTGCATATATAATGTAGTGAACGTATACTCCCTACTAGTCCACATTCAGTTCATTTTAACTCATTTCACCTTTAATGTCATTGCATTAAGTATAAAATTTGCTGTGCATCCTGGATAATAACAATAAATAATAGGAATAGAATAAAATAGAAGTAGAATCTTCTACAATCACATACAAATTCACTTTCACGTACAAACCATATACACACACACACACAGACACTCACAATTATTACTACTGTAATTTCTGGACTATAGAGTGCACCTGATTATAAGCCTCACCCAATACATTTTTAAAGGAAAAACCATTTTGTACATACATAAGCCGCACCTGTCTATAAGCCGCATGTGCCCACTCTTACCTTTTCTGCTCGAGCGCCCCTGACAGCCGTTAGAAACAATGCATAAATTAGCTGCATCATTGCATAAGCCGCAGGGTTGAAAGCGTGTAACAAAAGTCATGGCTTATAGTCAGGAATTACGGTAAATCTGTTCCAAAAAATGAAACGTGATATCATGCCTAAATAAACACACCACTTTTAATTGGCGTGCTATCTGTACACATTCTAATGTTTCTGTGTGTTCACGCTGAGTACCACACACTGAGGGTTAGCTGTTACATATATGTAAACCCAAGACACGCGATCAAATGGCGTTGAATTACACATGACAGGATGAAAATGCATACATATAGCACAACAAATACCATAAGAACTGGTGTGACAATCCTCATCTCCACCAACCGTCTCAAAATGGGTCAAGGAAGTCTTCTATTTTCACAAACTGGAAAAAATTCTGTTGACTTTAGCTGAAGCCTCGAACACATTTGAAAAGACATGGACTCCTTTTTCTGATCTATGTTAATAGTAGAATCTGTCTCGTTTTTCTTGACTGAGTATTGTATTACACAGAATCGGTTTGCCTTAGCAGTTTTGATTTATTATTACCATTACTTTGTTTATTTATTGGTAACATTTAAAGTTGGCATTTTGTTTGTCTGACTGTTAATAATAGGTTTTATGCTGTAGATAAGTTCATATTTAGATTTTATTTTATACTGTGAACAGTCTTTTATGTTTATTTATAACTTGTTGCACTGTATAACTGGAGCTGCACCACAATTTCGTTGTATTACACAATGACAATAAAAGCATTCTATTCTATTCTATTCTATTGTACTTCTATTTTGTACTTATATACTGTTTATTTATTTGTTTATTTTTGTCTTTCGTGGAGGGGATGTGTGCCAGAAGAGGGGGGTTTTCTTTCTGCATATTGTTCATCTATTAGTTTGCCTTATGTATTGTACAACGCCGGAACAATGTTCTTTGTTTTTCTTTGTAAAAATAAAATGTAAAAAATAAATAATAATAATTCAATATAGAGAAGGTTTAAAAAAAAAAAAAAAAACAGGCGAAAAAAAAAAAAAGAACTGGTGTGCTATACAACACAATTTCATCAGATCAATCTCAAAAATGCATCACTGGGTCTTAAAAGGTTTTAACAAAAATACAATGATTTCCATTTTGATTGGTTTATTCACTAATGAAAACCAAAGTGAATGTTTAATTTCATCTCTGCTATGAATAAATGTTCCTAAATATTAGAAAAAATTGGAAAAACTGGCCAAAAATATACATCATAGTAAATGACAAATTTCATGCTTTAAAACTGGACTCTCTATCC
>JAPSES010112690.1:0-17513 GCA_029822895.1 Maxillicosta whitleyi | reverse complement strand
CGATTCTAACTTCTAAGGGTGGGCGTGTCCAATTTAACAAGTCACAGTGTAAAGTCAGAGTGATTCTCATAACGACAGATATTAACGATGACACTATCGGGGACCGACTCCAGAGGGAGTTAATACTAATCAAATCTGACTAAAATTAAGAATAACCCCTGTTAATTTACTCCAACACTGAAAAATGAACACTGGCACATTTGCTGTGTTTACAGTGAACCCATGGTTGGCTAAAATTTGATAACCAGGATAATGATATTTAGGATCAATAAACCCTGACTTCCACACAATTTCTACATCCGACACTCTGCCTCCCCACACATGAGAAATGTAAGTTATAGCCCTATATGGGGTGCAAACAATCAAACATTTGTCAGTACTATGCTTCTTATAATCTGAATATACTTCAGCTCTGGCTTTAAGTTGTACTGGCCGCTCAATGAAGATCTCACTACAATCTATGATAGATGTTATTCATGGAAAGTGAGTATGGAAAACTTTAGGAATAGGAATTATCTCACAATCAGGCCGAGAAACTAGGAAACCAATACTATCATACAACACATGGATTGTGTTCCAGAAAATGTTCATTACAGATGACTGTGAAATACAAGACTGATCTGCTAGATATTCAACTTTTACATTTTGCCTTAAACGTATAAGAGTCAAAAATAATTGTTCACCTGGTTTAAGTTTTGCTACTACATGTCACTACATGTGGTTCAATAATTGTTATCAAGGCTGAGAGGCCCAGATCTGGCCTGTATAAAACACACATTTGTTGTCATTATCCTTTATCAAATCTGTGGAGGATCACATTGTTCTGATCACAGTCTTGGCCTCAGTCAACTCACTTCTCAAAGTCTTTATCTCCAGATTTAGCGAAGACCGATTATCATCGGTCAGAAAAGCACTCTCTTCAGTTTGAGTTTCCAGCTCCATGTTGAGTGGCAAGTCATCCTCATCATCACTGCCACAAGCAAAACTACTGTCAGCTCTTGGTGACAGCAGGTCATCATTAGGCAGTAACGCTGTGTCACTGAGGGGTGTCCAGGGTGTTGGGATGCTTTCACTAGTGCATGAGGAGAAGTCCAGCTTTTGCTGCTTGTTAGGACCGGATGCTGCTGGCTGTTTAGCACAGTTCTTCTTGGCAGGGTCCGTCTGGGATCTCCTGAGTCTCCTGAGTCATTTGTTGAATCAATCAACTTTTTTCCCAGTAGTTTGTTGGTGTTGCTGCTTTTTTGTTGCACTCGAAGGTGTTTGGTACATAATCAGGGTGATCACTCTCTGTATGGGGCTTTCCTGCAAAAACGTAAATATGTCAGTCAGACATAGTCTACAAACCATCAAAGATTAAGTCAAGCAAGGTGAAGAAGGAAGGAAGGACAAGTTAACAGTCGCATCAACAACATGGCTGGGCAAAAACAAAACAAAATAAATGAGAAACATCACTTTCTTCATCAATCAGCCAGGCCTTGCTATCCTAGAATATAGGCCTTATTAATAAATCATAAATGTAGGTGGATATTAAATGAATATTTGACCTACCAGCGATGAAGTGTTTTGAACAGACGTAGGTCCATTTCGGGCTCCAACAACTGCCGTCACTGTTCGCTCTCCGTAGAGCTTGTAGCCATTTTGTTCGTCAATGCCCTTTTTCCGTGAGCACGCAATAGAAATGGAATTTATCCTCCATCCATGCATGGTTGCTGCAACCAAAGGCAGAACACGATTTGGGCATAATTACGAAGACAGATAAGTGTACTACTGACTGTAAAAGCTGGTTGCTAGCGTAATGTTTGCCCCTCTTACAATGGCGGGCGTGTAACTAGGTTGCGTGTCCTGGGTGTGTGAAGTCACCAAGATGGTATCTTTTGGTTAAAAGTTGAACTGTAAATAGTTAAAAGTTTGTTCTTGTATTTTTGTTTTAGTTTATTTATTGTAGCACTGAAGAGTAAATATTTTTAATTTATATTTTGTTGTGTTGCGTGTTTTTAAGGGATTCTGTGTTGCATGACTTTAAATTTGTTTTGTATAAAAAAGTTAAAAGTTTAAATTCATTAAAAATGCACTGTAGAGTGAAAAAATATAGGCATATTTATATAATAAACATATAAATAAAAAGTATAATGCAGTTTACATTATTGAGACAAAGGCGAATTAATTAGAAATGCACATGAACAGAAGCTATAACTAAATGCCAAAAGGATTATCAAAACAGAAACCAGACAATAACTGCTCCGGCAAACCGCTCATCATCACTTTATTTTTAAAAATAAAATAATAAATACAAAAATATAAATGGTGGTCAACCTGGCGCTGACCTTACCTGCATCCTAGTGTGGGAGGGGCTTCTGTCATGAAACAGGTCCAGACTGACTGAAGAAACTCCCTCCAGTCATCCACCCTGACTGACCTTTAAACTGTGCACATGTACCGTCCATCAGTGCACGATGGACTGAGGATGGACTTTTTATCAGTAGTTTAGAAGGACCTGTTAAAGTTTTGGGTAGGAGCTGTTCATATTTTTGGTAATTTCGTGCCCTGATAATGGCTGCAGAAGTAAGCCTTAGGCTGAAAATAAACAATCTCGAAGCCCAGCTCGCTAACATGATCACGCTGCGCTCGCCGACTCTGTAATGCTAGACCCCAGTCCCCGCCCCTCACGTGCACCGGCGGAAGAAAAAAGAGATCAAATAAGCGATTAAAGAGAGAACAATCGCCCCAGAAACCCCTTGGTGAATTAAGGAGGAGATAAGTATAGAACGGCGCAGCTAGGAAGGGGGTGTATGATTGGTCAGAAGTTTCTACGACCCTATGGCATTTGTTTTCCAAGATGAAGTGTTCAATCACAGATTATTTTTCGAGGACTCAGTGTCCTGAGCCGCCGAACAGCCCAGAAATTGTCTTTCTTCTGAAAGAACCCACTAATGGGGCTTTCCACTCCATGGTACCGGCTCTACTCTACACGGCTCTTTTGCTTTTCTATTACGAAAAAGGACCCTGGAACCCAATACTAGTTTTATAGTACTGCCTTAGTCGAGGTTCCAAAATCCTGGAGTGGACACCAAAACGTGACGTCACAACACTGCAGACACTGATTGGTCAGACAGTTTTCTCTGTGACCCGCGATTTACAAAATTCCAGCACAGAAGTAAGACAGTGAATAGCGAAACATGAAACCACATCATGACAGAACAAAACTACACCATAGACGGTCACGTAGATTCAGTCTTTGGTGGCGGACGTAAAAATCCAGAAGAAAAAATACGCAACGAGTGAGTTTTCGGCAACTCTCTGAGCAGACGACACGGAAGTAACGCGCCGTGTAGGAGTAACGTGTTGAGCTGGTCCCATATAAGTGGAAAAGCACACCGAGTAGAGTGGAGCCGGTACCATGTAGTGGAAAAGCGCCATTTATAATAACACACATTGACAATCATTTTGCACCTGTGTCAATGTAAGCTTTTTCTTTTATAATCTATTCAAATACTTTATTCTAGTTTGTTAACATTGCTTAATACTTATAGGAATATTATTTGGTATGGCCAAGAGTTTTGCTTGTTCTTCAAATTTTTTTATACAATAGTGGTGCGCATAGATTTTAGCCTGTGCTTCTAACTTTTCAGGGTTAGAAGCACAGTGCTCCTAAAAAAAAAATCTGGAGCCCTGACTACTGACATTTTGTGTGTTGTTGTCAGAACTGGTACTGGGGATGTGAACCCTAATGCAGAGAGGAGCAGGAAACAGTGGACTTAAAAAAAAAAAAAAAAGTTTATTGAAAATAAACAGAGGTACCAACTGGTTGCAGACGGCAGTCCAGAGTCCCCAAATATCCAAAAAATAAAAATCCAAATAAGACAGGTGAAGGTAATTGAAAATAAACTGAGGTACTAACTGGTGCAGATGGTGATCCAGAGTCCTAAATGTCCAAAAATTTAAATAAAAATTAAACAGGCCAAGGTACAGGTAGGGCAGGCAGAGCCAAAAAACCAAAGTCAGAGTCCAAAATCCCCATGAGTGGGTCAAACAGGCTAAAACTCACAAGGCAAGGCAAGGACAAGGCAACAAACTAACAGGAATGGACAAAAACAGACGAGATGAACCAGCACTTCGACAAGACAAGACAGGGTTTATATACATGTGAGGAGAGGGAGACAACAAGACACAGGTGCTTCACATCACACAGGTGGGAAAAATCAGGGAACAGGAAGTAAAGACACCTGACAATACACATGAGGGCAATTACAAAATAAAACAGGAAGACAACACTAATGACACAGACTATAGACTGGGGGGCAGACGTGACAGTGGTGGGATGTTCTGATGTCCATTGTCCATCTAGGGAGTGGCTACTTGGGCTCAAGTGTCTATCAACCCTGTCCATAGGATTCTGGAACATAATAAGGATGTGCACCATATATCCAAGGCATGCTTTGTTCAACATAATATGGTAACATCCTTACATTCTAACAAGATGGTGAACCAGTGAGTTGGGCTGTAGTGAAGCCTCTAATGGCAAGTGATCACATCGTAGTAAGAGATGTGGCTTCAGTTCATAAACAGGAATGCCTTTGCTCACTTGATGAACCACTATATGAACAACATCCTCCCAGTTTTTTCTCAGTTTGCCTGGACCACCGTGTGGAGTCAAGTTCCTAACTAAAACACGATCACCTGGTAGCAGAGTTGAGTACTTGAGTCTACTATCATATAATCTCTTACTCCTGACAGCAGCTTTACTCGCATTTTCCTGTGTGGTCACATACGCTTCCTCCATACCCTGTTTCCACATAATCCTTCTGGTTAGTGTCACTGGTGTGAGTCTGGAGTCAAACTAAACAACATGTCAACTGGTAAACAAGGTGACTGTCCATAAAGTAAATCAAAAGGGGAAAACCCTGTCACCTCACTTTTAGTACAGTTATAAGCATAAATCAGTTTGTTTAGTGAGTCCTACCAGTTACTCTTTTGTTTCTCTGTCAATGTCTTTAACATTTGGATCAGTGTTCAATTGAATCGTTCAACTTGCCCATTTCCCTGTGGGTGGTAAGGAGTTGTTCTTGTGCCTGCGACCCCACAATATTCCTTTAGTTGAGGAAACAACTGATGAGAGCTTTTGGCTTTTCCCTTCAGGGGTCGCCACAGTGAATCATATCTGCATGTTGATTTGGCACAGGTTTTTATGTCGGATGCCCTTCCTGACACAACCGGGCTTGGGACCGGCACAATGAGGCTTGCGCCCCCTTGTGGCTACATTGTGATATATAGCATAAAGGACCTTTCCCAATGGTTCATCTGGGTCTTAAATTGTCTTCAAATCAAATCCAAATCAAATCACAACAGATGTTATCTCATGACACTTTACATGTGGAGCTGGTAAAATCCAGACTCCAAGGCTAATTTACAGAAATCCAACAGAACCTTCCAGGAGCAAACACTTGTAACTGGTGATAGTGGTGAGGAAAAAATTCTTTTTAACAGGCAGAAACCTCAAGCAGACCCTGACTCCTGGAGGATGGCCATCTGCCTTGACCAGTTGAGGTAAAATAGAGAGAGTAAAGGAAGAGAACAGGAAAAAAAGAGAAATACAAAGGCCCAATCCCAAACCGCTCCCTATCCTGTGACCCTATGCCCTTACCCTCTGTTTGTGTGTTCAAGCGGAGGGCGGCCATATTAAGGGGAGTCCCAAACTGATTATCACCAAGGGGAAGTGGCTTGTCAGACCCTTAAGTGTTGAGGCGCATCAGGTGCAGACTTTCCGAGGGTTTGCAGCAGAAAACTTGTCCGGACAATGGCAGAACAATCACTCAAATGTAAGTTTCATCCACTTCTTCCAATGATCTATTTTAAATCAAACGCACACCTTTATCTCCTTTCAGACTGACTTTAGGATACATCTCAAACTGAATCATACAACATGTGAAAGATCACCAACAAATGACACAAACTTATAGATAATCACATTGTCCCTAAAGGTGTTTGTAGCAAACACATGTCTGTGTGCAGAAATGAACGGCATCTACCTCATATTTAAGGTTTGGAAATCTCATGTATTTACCAGGAGTGTGGCGCAAAAAAAAAAAACAGCTCATAGAGCTTGGAGTGAAACACGACAACCTCTTTATAAACAAGAGGAATGCAGCAAAACAGGCATGGGAGTAAGTCTCAATTTCACATGTAATTCCTATTTCTATGTCAATGTAAATATTTAGTCTTTCATATTGCACTGTTTTGCTTCTACCTTCTGTCCTCATGTCTGTTCTTAATTTACATAAAGGACTTTGAATTGTCTTGAATGTAAAATGTGCTGCAAAGCCCAGCTTTAACAGCCTATACTCTTACAGCAAAGACCTCTTCCTCTCCATTTTATGTTGTCCTCTGCAATAGTTTTGTGATTAAGGAGATGGGGCTGCAGGACACCATAACCCACAAGCAGGCCGCTAAGAAGTGGGAAAATCTTAAAACAAAATATAAGGTGAATCATGTTATTTCTGGTTAATTATTAGTGTTATCCCTGCTGAGAACTAACACTTTGTATGTTACTGCCCACAGGAAATCAAAACAACCTGAACAGGGTCAGGTACTGACCAGGGAGAGGTGACAGCAAGTACCTGGCCCTATTATATGCATATGCATGAGGCACTGGGGGCAAGGCCGTCAATATCCCCCCCAGTGCTTGTGGCATTATGCCTGCTGGACCCTACAATACTGCCGTCACCTGCAGAGAGCAGTCCTGGACCCTCACAGCCCAGCAGCCCTGCCTAAGCCTCAGCCTCAAACCCAGCTGATAGCCCCTCACCTGACTCCCCCAAGCCACCAGCCTCCAAAAGAAGACGCCAAAGTGTCCTCAATTTCCTGCAAGAGGAATCTGGAAAAGAGGACCAGAGGCAGGAGTTCAACCGCCAAACTGAGTGATTAGTGTCAGCTTTTGAGAGGATGGTGGATAAAATGTAGGTTTTGTTGTATTTTATTTAGTGAATGAAATGTGCTGGAATTCATGTTTATACAGTATACACGTTTTTTTTCTTCTTGGAATGTATGGTTTTGTCCAGTAATTTTAAGTTATTTGTAGTAAAAATAAAACATTTGTTCAGAGACCTTGTTTCATAGACTGGTTTATTCTTCCAGGGACAAATGCAAAAAAGTAAAGTGACACATTCCAGATGCGCTTTACTCAATACAATATCAAATTAGGCTTGCTTTATAAAGCACTTCTTATACAATAAAACCGCAACTGACCTCCAATGCTTTGAAAAGTGTGGCCCTCCACCGTGCTTTCATCATGCCAAAAGCACGCTAAACTACTAAACGTGCCCTTGAATGATGGGTGTTAAAGCGCTCTTGCATCTGACCCTGAAGAAGCAGCTTGTACGGTGTGATGAGGGAGATAGGCTTTTCAAGACACAGATAGCCACCATCTGCGAGGAGGAAAAAGCCAGCCAGTGGGTAAAGGGCTCTGTTGAAGATGGAGCTGTTTCTCAGGACCCTGGCATCATGCACAGATCCCAGGTACCCACAAAAACATCCAAAAATCTGCCAGTTGCATCACAGATGGTCTGCAGATGCATTGATGGGAACAACTTGTAGTTCATATAATCACCCCGATGTTGGTTGCCTGGTGGTTTGATTCTGACATGGCAACCATCGATTGCACCAGCAGCATGGGTGAACACCTCACTTCGGGCAAGCTGGCAGAAACCCATACCAATGTCTGCAAGCATGTCCTCAGATGGCAGTGAAATGAGTACACCCACTTTGCCTTTGATGTCTGCAGCTATCCTGTGAATTACCCGGTGCACAGTGGACCTGGGAACCCCAAAGGCACGGCACACCACTGACAACGAAAGGCCATGTGCCAAGCTGTATGAAAACATGAGGACCTCCAACTCTTGGCCCCAGCCATGGTCCCTCGGACTATGAATGATCCTCAATAAGAGATTAACCGACTGCCTATTGAAACGGAGGTCTCTTCTCAGGCAGGTCTCTGGATCATTATAAATCCTCAGAATCGGTATATTGGGGTTCAGCCTCATATACATCCCACATCCCTAGGAAAATACAGGACATATATTTCATCAACTTCATCTCATCAAGTCCCAAATCAGACAGATAACATACACCAGAGTATCAATTTGAATTAATACGTTCCTTGCACAATGAATAACAGCTTCTTGTATCTTATTGATTTATTTCAGCATATTGCTGTATTGATAATGGATGTTACATCAAGAATATAAAGTGTTAATTGTCGACAATAGCCAAGTTATATTTATGCACTTGTATGTCAAGAAAATGATGAGTTGAATATTTTCTGTGAGTTACTCCAAGAGTAATTAATTATAATTTTGCCATGATATTCTTCTTTTTCTTTTTAGATGTATCTGTGTTTTATTGGTCTGGTATCACTTAATGTATAGCAAAAGATGTCAATTATACCGCCTGAGCTGTGGAAATATATTACAGTAATGTAATTCAGTATGCAAATTACCTCTTGGTCATGCAACAATGCAGCGACACGTTGTAGACACCTTTGTCTCTTGCGTGATGCCATTCTCGCTATCCTTAACCTGTTGAACAGCATGACAGCTGTGGCATAGGCAGCGCGTTTGTCCATCTCCATGTTTCCGGTAAGGTAGCCAGGGCGTCTCACTCGTTCGGTGTCCCTTTTATACCCTCCCCTTCATCAGAAGTGCCCTCCACAGCTGCGAGTGTATACTCCGTTTGGAGGGACACTCGTAGTGAAGTGGAAGTGAGTAGGGAGCGGGTTGGGATTGGGCCAAAGACTGGGGAAGGAGGGGGGAGACACGTGGATGCAAGTGAGCGATGATGATGATGAAGGCAAGAAAGGACCACAGCAGCAGACCCAGAACCGGTCCATGGAAAAACCTGCAACAATCCTGAGAAAACCTGTGAGGAGATAAAGCACAGAGACTCTGGGGAAGAAGTAAAGTTAGTAGAATTAAATTCATTTCATTCATCAATTAACCACTAGGCTACCCAGTCGCTGTTTTAGTTGAGCAAACAACTGATTTTTGAATTCACCACCCTGGTCATGGTGAAGCGTTTGTCAGAGCCGAAACTTTAAAGCATAGTCATTAGAAATTTTGTCTGCAGCTGTTTTGCCAGATTTGGATGTTGTAGCATAAGCCTGGGCGAAACGTGTAAAGTGGTCAACTAACACAAGCGCATATTCATAACCACCCTTGCATTTGTCCAGATGTAAGAAGTCAACAGAGACAAGTGCAAAAGACTGAGTGGTCACAATGTTAGTAAGGGGTGCTCTGGTGTCACAGTTTGGCCTTTTGTGTTTCAGACACACACTGTCTCAGTATATAGTCCTCTATTCGTTTATGGGTGGTTGACATGACATGGCCTTTTTTCTGTCCAGTGTGTCAAACTTAAGTAATTTTTACGAAAATGTGTTTATATTACTCAGACAGTGGAGTTGTATATGCCCAAATGAATCATTTATTAGATTTATCTTCCATTTATTCACAATTTAGTGCCAAAGTAGAAAAAGCTCATATGGTGTGACGGTTCCGATCAGAGGTCTCAAAGTTTGATTTAGAATAAAAGTTGAAAAATATATTCTTTTTCTGTTTATTCAATCATGTACTCATAACCCAGAGATACACTTTTGAGCTTACATGGTGAGAAGTTCATGCATTATACATATGGAGCCAGCATTAACTGAAACATTTTGTCCCAAAAATTGATATCATATGGTGTGATGCCATGTTCCATTTTTTGAACGGGCAATTATTTGGACACATTTGCCAAGTGGGGGGGTCCTCATTCTGTCAGGAAGAACAATAACACCTCACAAGGACATTGGCACTTCCAAGGTGAGTTTTAGCTCCTCATAACATATTAAAAAATGAAGTTTATCTGACACTGTTGGTCCAGTTCCATATTGCGCTGTCTTTTGGTGTGACACATTTTACACAAAATTAAAAACAATAGATTATTTTTTTAGTCAATACAGCCTTGAAAACTACATTGTCATATTACAGTTAGCAAAGTTTTTCATTGCTAGCATGAATACACATTGCTTAATCTCATGCTAAGTACATAAAACCTCATATGGTGTGACACAACATCATAAGGTGTGACAGGGTTTTCTTGTCACACCATATTATCATTTTGTCACACTATATGAGAAGAACTTCATTTTAATACATAAATGAAACTGTTAGAGACATTTTTCATGGCTAATATTCAGATTCGTTTAATATTTAGTTGTTTTAAAACATGTTAATGATATATTATTCACGTCTAACATTTGTTTGATATTTTGTTGTCTTGAATCATATTAATGATATATTATTCAGACAGTATCCATACAGTAATATAAATTCTTGATAAAAGGCTTAATTTTGGCATTTACATGCTTCCCCCTTTCCATTTTCTTTGTTTATTTACTTTAAACTTGATGCAGATTGCAGCAGATGGTGAGAGATTGCGGGTAAAGAAAGGACAAGGAAATACAGGGAGAAATTGAATGCAGATCCCGTGAAGAGAGAGGAGGTCTTGAGGAAAAGACGAGAAAAGTAAGTGGAAATATTTAAGTTATTTATAGTGATGTATGCTTTGATATTTGTGAAATGTCAATTTATAATTAGCCAAAGAAGTTCAAAAGTGCATTACTTGGCTGAATGTAATCTAGATACTGTATATTTGCACAATAACGCATGCATATTTGTGCGCACACACACATACACGTGTGCGCATGCATGCACACACGCACACATGCCCGCACGCACACACGCACGCACACAGAGGCATACTTAATCACTCTTGAAAGCAAACCTAACTTAAACCTAAACATAATAATCTGTATTTCACTGTATTAACCACTGTTGTTTTATATTACTTTTATTTATTTATAATATAATATAATATAATTGTATATTATCATATAATTATATATTATATAATACTATTTTTATTTAGATTTATATTATTTAAATATATTTATTTATTCTGATCTATTTTCAAATATCAAGAGAAAAAATGGAATGGGAAGATACAGTCATTCACAGTGAAGTCTCTTCCACCATCCAGAAGAGAAAAACTTAGGGAGTTATGGAGGACTGCGCAGCTGAAATACAGAACAAAAAAGAAAACCCTAGAACGCATAGTGAACTTAACCCCTGAATCATCATTTAACGAAGAGATGGAAGATCAGCTGGACTGCCAGCATGCCCACTGTAGCACACCTGATCATCCAGTTTCAGCACAAAACCAAGAGAGGCCAACATCACCACTATCTCCAGGGCCACAATCTCCAATGTCACCACCGCCACCATCACAAATCTCACCACCACACTCACCAAACCCTTGGATGGTAGAGATCAATAAACTGAAGGCTCAGTTAAGAAAACAGAGAAACCAAAACAAAGTGTTAGTTAGACAAGTGCATATTGAACAACAGAGGGCAACAAAATTCAGAAAGCAAATTTTGAGACAAGGGAGGAAGATGGTCAAGCCAACAGCTGTCACTAAGAGCCCAAAAAATAAGAAGTCTGAGAAGGCCCAGAATGTGGAGTCCTTTTTGCTGCTAGAAGAGAACAGCATTCTTCTTCCAGGCAAAAAAGATGTAGTTGGCCGAAAAGTAAAAAAACAAAGAAGAGTACTGACCAAGCCACTGACAGATCTTCACAAGGCTTACCTGCAGACATGCAGACATCGCAAAGACCGTATGTCATACCGGCAGTTCACAAGGTACCAACCTTTTTACATCACTGAGGTGAAGCCAAAAGATTGCAACACATGTGCATGTCACCAGCACGAAAACATGTCCCTCCTGATCGACAGCCTTACAAGTAGAGGCCTACTTCCAACAAAAAGCCTCTCTGAACTGCTTGCAAGTATTACATGCAGAACAGCAGATGTAAGGTGCATGCAACGCCTCTGTACAGACTGCTGTTTTGATGAGGTGCAGCTTAATGAATACAGTGAAAGTGATTCAGCAACATGGGAGCAATGGGAAAAGGTGGATGCTGAGGTTGGTGGGAAAGTATACAAAAACTGGACGAAAAACAACAAAAAATGGGACTCTCATAGAATTGACTGAACTGTTCCAGAGGGGGCTAGATGACATTGCAGGCCATCAGTTTAACTGGCTCCATCAAGCACAGCAATTCAGACAAATAAAAGAGAACCTCAAGACCAATGAGATGGTGTTGCATGTTGACTTCTCAGAAAATTACTCATGCAAATTAAACAGAGAGATTCAGTCTTACCATTTTGGTGGTAATCGCCAGCAGGCAACATTACACACTGCAGTTGCCTATTCAACGAGTGGTTCACAAAGTTATGGCACAATCTTAAAGTCCTTGCGTCAAGATGAACGTGCAGTATGGGGACACATGAAGCCCATTATCGAGGATTTCAGAAAACAAAATGTCCACAACATTGACACAATCCATATATTGAGTGATGAGCCAGCCAACCAATATCGCAACAGGGCAAACTGTTACCTGATGAGCAGCATTCCTTACACATGGGGGTTCAAGAGAGTCACTTGGAACCACTCCAAGCCAGGCCATGGGAAAGGGGCACCGGATGGTGTCGGAGGAGCTTTAAAAAGAAAAGCGGACATGCATGTACTTAGGGGTAGGGACCTGTAAACTCCAAAAGAAATGTGTCAATACCTTCAGGATACTGTTGAAAATGTGAAAGTCATTTGGATTGAAGAGGAAGACATCTCCGCTGTGGATGAAATGCTGCCTCCCTCAGTGCGCCCAGTCACTGGCATCAGCAACACACACCAAATTTTGTTGTTTGTCCCAGGCAAGATCATCTACAGAGACTTGAGTTGCTTTTGTAAATACCCAGATATGTGTGCTTGTCACAAGCCAACTCATCTTCAGTTTGACAGTAGCTCAGTTGCTGAAGTGCTCTGTTCCCAGTCAAGTCAGCCCCATGCTGAGGTGCCACCTCCCCAATTAAGCAAAGGTTCACAACTTGAGGCAGATAAATCAGATGACGATGAGGAATACACAAAAGGGCAGTTTGTGATTGTCAAGTATGAGGAGAAGCCATATGTGGGTCAGATAGTGGACATACTCAGTGAGAACAAGCTGAAGGTCAACTGCATGGAACAAAAAGCATCCCAGAATGCTTTTGTGTGGCCACAAAGGCGAGACTGCATATGTTACAACCGGAATGAAATAGTCTCCAGTCTCAGACAACCTGAGCAGTGCAAGTGTTTTGTCATGCTCTTGAAATGCGACTGGCTCATGTTTAATGAGGTATAAACCAGCAAGAAATATGCATTTGTTCCGTTTCAAAAACCATATGAATATGGTTTGTCTGTTCATGTGTATTTGCCAAATGTTTAACCGTTATTAGTGGCATAATGTTTTAATGGTCTTACAGTCATGTCATTGTTTTCACCCATATTTCATCGTCAATGTTTACAATGTTATATTCAGCTATTTACATTTACATTTTGTTCAATATTTATTTTTTTTCATTTTGTTGTAACAGTGAACAATGATTTAATCAGTTGTCAACATGTGTTTCTTTAATAAATGCAATTCATCCATATTTTTGGAGAGATATTGTAGCGTGGTGTAATTCATCATATGGTATGATGCCATGTCATATAGTGTGACATTCAGAATTAAGAAAATAATTAAGATATTTTGTTTATGAATCACAAAATAATCAGTGTGATAGGTGGATACAAGTGCCATTTAATGTTACAAGTATTTTGGTATATTGCAACAAGGTATTCCCAGATTAATTTGAAGTATATTGAAAGATTATGAGAAAATGTGTGTCAGCGTCTGATGATAAAGCAAAAATAATTGAAAATGTAAAATATTTGCACATAACAATGCTATGATTTAATAAAGTACCCATACAGAATCAGGATAAATGCATCTATATTAGAACATGATATCCCTTTTTAATTTAATACATAATAATGTTCATGTCACACCATATGATATTTTTTGGCACTAATGCAACAGACTAGTAAAAAAAATCTAAATTTCAGTAAAAAATTCCACAAGACCAAATATAGTTTCTTAAATTTAAGAGTTGGTGGAATAAGACCAAATACATTCCATGACTTAAATTCAAGGTTTTTTTCAAAACACCTTTTCAGCCAAATATGACAACCACCAAATGCATGAAGGGCCAGTAAAAACGAGCCCTTATGAGAGAGAGTCCTTTTGAAACCATGGTACCCATTTCATCATGTATTTCTTTTAACTCTGTAACCCTATGCTTTTCAGGAAGAAGTAGTTGAGTTCTGTTTGTTGTTTTCCCTATATACATATATACTGTTTATATTAAAACATGTTGCAACCTCCTTAGATGATTCGGCTGCATGTCCACCCACTAAGTTAAGGGTGTGTGATGCACAAGGGGAGTGTGTTGCACATGGGTTTTCTTTAAAGGAACAGTCCACCTTGTTTTCATACTGAAATATGTCCTTCTCTGACCTGAGACGAGTTGATAGAGGCCTCTGCGGTCTTTGCACTTACCCGCAGTCTGCCAGGAGCGCTGCGCTATTTTGTTAGCATGTAGCTAGGCTCAGCATACCCAGTGGTATTCTACCAGGCTGAAGATAGAAGCCACCAAGCGTTTTCATGTTTCCCCTAATTAAACATGCCCACATGACTACTTGAACGTGTATAGTGCAAGTCCAAAAAGTAAAACGTGGAGATTTTCTCTGCGGGTGCGAAATGGGCACTATAAAGAAACCTGGCGTAATAACACCTTTGGAGCACTTCGACGACGGCGCATTGATATCTTCACTTCTACTTTTTTCCCCCTACCCCACTTCACCATCCCCATTCTGCTCTCCTTGCAGACTGCGGGCATGTGCAAAGACCGCAGAGATCTCTATCAACTCGTCTCAGGTCAGAGATGGACATATTTCAGTATGAAAACACGGTGGACTGTTCCTTTACGAATTTCGGCTTGGAGACCTTTGATCTTCCCTGACATGTTCGTTGCATTGTCATAACATTGACCTCCGCAGTCCTCCAATGGTATGTCATAGCCTTGCAGTACAACTTGAATCATGCCTGAGATGTCCTTGCCTGTCTTTTTGTAGAAATCTTTAAACTGACAAAATCTCTCAAATATTTTCCAACTTTCAGCATCTCTGTAAACATATCTCAATAAAAGGACATTCTGTTCAGTATGAGAGATGTCTGGTGTTGAGTCACACATGAGAGAATAATAAATAATCGCTTGCCTTTCTTCCAGGATGATGTTCAATATTCTTTTACCCCAGACATCAATGAATTCATTCTGTGTCTCAGGACTCAGATAGTGTGTTAATCTTGACCCTTCCTTCTTTTGCCTTAATTTCTCCAAGTGCTCTTGCAAAATTGGATCATAGTGTGCCAGCACCTAACTTCCTAGGCACTATGCCTAGGAAGTTCCCATTGTGTACATTGTCTAGGTGACTAAGGTTTTTCTCCTGAATGGAAGGTTTCTTGAGGCTAAATGAAGGGTCACATCCAAAAGCCTCTCAAAAGTCATTGTATTCTTCTCAATTTTGGTCTGTATTTGTTTCTGAATGTGACTGTCAACTCCGCATTCTGAAGGCTTTTCCATTTTAAATAGAATTCCTTATGAGGCATAGATTTTTCATGCTCTGGCAATTTTGTGTACTTTGGTCTCCAAATAAACTGAGACATTTTCATACCATTCTTACTGAGAGCACTCTGGGATGGCCTTTTTTAGCTCATGAGAAAACAGATGGCATGGAATGCATTGCAGAGTCTTGGCACTTTCACTATAGATAAGCCAATCTCTTCTGGTTTTCTCTCTGCCATTGGCGGATTTTGAAAATTGGAGGTAGGGAGGAAATCGTTTCCCTTCCTTTTCTTGCACAGTAGTTATATTAGTACTTTCTTAACTAACGTGTCTCTCTCTTTAGTCAAATTTTCTGGCCATAATGCTGGATCCTCGGGCAATGGTACACACTCCTTGGTGGTGCCCTGACTACTTCCTGATGTGCCTTCTTCCTTCTTGCCTTTCTCAGAACCCTCTACGCCTTCCTCTCCACTGGAATCACCTTCATCTTCCATGACATCTTTATCTACCTGGCCCTCTACAACCCTGAAACACACATTATAAGCTTGCAGTGTATTTGATTGGCATTGACATACTTTAAAAAAAAAAAAAAAAATCATACATGAGAAGTTGTTTCATGAAATACAGCATATTTAGTGATGTTAAAAATTATTTCATCATAATGGTATCAATAAATATAATACATTTTTAATTCAGACTCCATAAACTTGTTTAAGCAGTGTTTCACAACCTGACACCCTTTACATGAATACAACCCCCCATTTCCAGGTTCACTTTTGGGTGGGAATGTTTTTGAAGAACATTTTGTTCTGCATTGGAAACATATTTCTGGGAAAGCATTATTTATCACTGTTTATAAATTGTATCACATTTAAATACAACATATTTCACAGTGGCCAATAATTTTTATATAATTCGTCAAAATAGAGCAAGTGGCTGCTCAGCATGGAGATTATCTGCCTTCCGTCTCGTGCGGGGTTACCAGACAGGCTGTGTTCTCTTGCGCAGATTATGAATGGCTTGACGACGGCTTCCAAATTTTACTGGTGGCTCGTCAAAATCACCATTAAAAAGCAAATTGGCAACTCGCGATTGGTTGGCGAGTTGTTTTTTTTTTCCCCTCCTTGCGCTGCCTGTTCGCACGCCACCTTGACACGGCAGTTGATGCATCATGGACATTGATTCACATTCATAATGTAATGAGGACAGACTGCACAACTTTAATATGGACAAGACGATCTCTTGACCTCATTAATGGGAGTTGTGGTATAGTTGGTATGGGTGTTGTGGCCGAATCATTTAGATTGCATTTCATTCTATATCAGCCACGTTTCTATGGCACCCCTGAGGAAGACGTGTGGTACCCCGGCGGAGAAGGTTTTATGGTGTGCTTTTCCTTTAGACTGCATAGGCTAAGACAGGCTCACCTTCTCTCAAGGAGTTGACACCTGTTGGGGCATCATCATCCACTGTGACATTCATTTTATATATTTGTTTTTCTAACATTTGCGCAACATTTTGAACCAACATCAATCCAAGGCTTTTGGGACATTGTATAATAGTAATTATAAACATAATTTTAAGACAAGAATAGGGTTTCTATCACAATTATGTGGCAACCAACAAAACGACAGGTTATGTCATTTCAAAATATTTGATTTAGGCTACTATCACTGTGGTATGCAACTGAATGGGATAACCAGTTAGCTGTTGTTAATTGTCATATTTGGGCTCACCTTTCTTGGGAAAGAAATCAGTAAGCAGTTGCTTTCATTCCTCCTGTTTTCTCTGCCTTTCTTTTCTTTTCTGAAACCCTGACTTTTTCTTTGACAACATTATCCGTGTTGGCTAAGGGCTGCGTTTCATGCCAAGTATGAAAAAATCTGTTGCACATACAATCAAAAGTCTGCGAGAGGGCGGACTAAACCAATGTGCATTGATAA
>JAPSES010112664.1:0-17514 GCA_029822895.1 Maxillicosta whitleyi | reverse complement strand
TTCTCTACACATTTCCTACACTCGGGCTGACTCGGAAATGAGGCCCAATGTCCAAAATTCCGGAGTGTCACTTTAAAAGATGAGTTGGGATGCCTTAGTACTTAATTTTTTTTACACCAAATTAAATATGGCATAAAACAATTCTAGAGATAACAACACATTTGGGTATGTAATTATAGTTGTCTTCTTTAGGAAACACCTTCAGGGTCATGTGTTAATCCTCAAAGTGTTCAGACGGTGCATTCAGAGGCTCAACAGGCTTGCAGGATATTAAGACATTCATCACCATCAAAGGTTATTCACAGTAACATGAATAAATAAAGAGAAATATAGCCAAGATATTGTCTCCATATGCCTGAACTTGTCTTTGTTATGTACCCCTCGTCAAACAGCTTCCAAAAAAAGGCAAAACTACAGCGTTGGATAAGTCAGTGATTTGTTCATCCTCAGACGTTCAAGCAACCTACACAGGAAAGCATCACAAAACTCTCCCAGAGGTACTGTTCTGTAAAAACACACTATGGCACTAGTGAATTTCCATATTACTCTTGCTCTAAAAAAAAAAAAGTATTGTTACTAAGTCATTAATCTGGTTAAATGAAAATGAACATTTCCTTACCCAACATTCCCCTTCCCATGCATCCGTGCAGACAATCTACATCATACACACTCCAATTAAAGATGAAATTTTGAAATTATAGGAGTTAGTGAGTTGTCTACTCATCCAAATACAGCCCCAATGTTTGATTTCTTTAGCCACTTTGTTGAAAAGGTCCATCTAGTGGTTAACAATGTATAAAAAAAAATTAGACCTAAGTCTGTGTGAAACATTACCTACATCTTCTAAAAATACATGTCCCAAAAATGCTCCTAAAATCTGAATTATATGAACACCCCCCATGTGGCTTATCCAACCCTAAAATGCAATTCACCCAAACTGTGTCAAACTTGAAATAATAGTTGAATATTAGTGTAAGAATATGATGCACTTCAACATATAGATAGAGATTAATGTTATTGTTCAGTGGAGGGAAATTCACTATGACATGTCTCTGTCTAAATCTATTCTAAAGCCAAGACTTATTAACATTGTTTGGTATTATTCTATGTCCACTTCTCTTCAACACACCCAGGACCCAAGTCAGCTGTCACCTCAGGTTCCAACTCAACAAAGCACAAAAGATCATTTGGATCTGCCTGAAAATAACAGCTACACAACTATTATTGGAACCCAGGCTGAACCTCTATTGGAAACAGTTCCTCATGCCCGAGTCAAAAATCACAAATCTCCTTCTTTACCCGCTGCCATCCAAGGTGCTGATGTTGGAGCATTGCCTCAAAAAGCGTCCTTTCTGTCAAAATATAAAACAAGCAGAATTATAAAGGGGAAGAAAGACAACAAACCTGATCCAGATACTGCAGTGAAAGCCCAGTCTGTGGCAAGAAGCAGACTGGAAAAAGCCCGGTGTCAACTACAAGGACGACTCCAGCAAGTGATCAAGTTATTTGGTGACAAAGAGATTTCAGGGACACAAGCCAAGAGGAAACAGGTATAGTTTGAAGAATAGAGTTGAACTTCTGTGTTTTTTAGTCCCATCTGGTCCATACTGTCTACAGAAAATATAAAGATTTCATTTTTTTAATTTGTCAGACAAATAAAAAAAGTAGATTTTTTACCTTTATATGTTTCAACTACACCTGTAGCTGAAGCACAAGGGTCAATTTGATGTCACTGTGACCTGTCTTATCAGCTGTTTTATCCAGGAATAACAGATGACAGGGTACGAGTAGGCCTCCTGCTGTCTGGCACCCTACAGAGGACAGCAACTCAGCTGTGGGATAAGGTTAATGGTCCTTGGGGTGCATTTCCTGATCACAATGGCCTCCCTTATCCAAGCCATGGTATTTGTTGAGAGTGGATGACCGTGGCTTCTTCCCAGTCCATAATGTTTTTCTCTCTTACAATGAACCATGAAGGCCAATTTTAAGTTCTGTTGTTCTGTTCTTTCTTTGGCTTCGTGTGTGTGTGTCTTGCTGAGGATGCCTACAAGTGTAGCCAAAACCTGTAAAGTTAAAAATCTAGGTTGTTTTTTTTTTTTTTATCTGCCTGATAAAAAAGAAAAGGGAATCTTTATATTTTTCTGTGTTTTTTTGTTTGAGAATGTCAGCATGACTGCAAACTGCCTCTAAACAGACGCTTTATCTTTTCATGCAACATAGATCTTGACAAATCAAATTCAACAATTCAGAATCAAAACGCAGTCCACAGGGATGTGTGTGTTTATGTGTGTGTGTTTGGCATTGCTTTGTGCATGTTTGTGTGTTTTTTGTCCAGAGGGCCTTAAAGATTTTGCAGCCTGCCATCCTGGATGAGTTCCTGGGTGCAGTGGAGGGTTTAGGGCCGTTCTGCTCCGAGTCTGAGCTCCAGGACTTGATGCGTCAGTCAGACTCAGTCAGAAAGCAGTGGGAGGTATGACAGGGATTGACACAGGCCAAACTAATACCATCATAATGTTTTGGATTTTTTTTGCATCTTAAAATGTAAATAATATCCCCAAATATTCCACCATTTCTAATATATTTGTGCATCAGTAGGATGTTACTAGTGTCTTCTTTTTTTGTCTGCAGTTAGTGAGAAAAAAATAATATTTTAATCATGAATCAAGTCTGTCTCAATTTCTTTTTAATTTTGTTTGACTGGTTTCAATTTTTGTGTCCTTTTAGCATTTTACTCAAAATAAATGTACCTTCTTTTAATGGCGGTTTCAGTAACCTAAAAGTATTCAGTATTATACAGGCTCCCTACTGTCATTTCCTTACATGTTTTATTACAATATCTTTCTGCCTGTGTTACATTTAGGATGTACGCATGGAAATGGCTGCCTTTATTCCCATGTTATGGTCTAAAATCAGAGATGGAAAGCAGTCGTCTGTTATGGTTTGTGAAACAATGCATGCTAATGCTCCACATAAGGCCACCGACCAGACTGACTGTGACCGTTTGCAGCAACAGGTACTTGTCCAGCACTGAGCTGTGCAGTGATGTGTCTGATTCTGGCAAAAAGTTACATCTTGCAGAAACAAAAGTGGTGATTTAATGCAAGTTTATCACAAGTTCATGCTCTCCCCAGACAGGGGTGTCTGAAGCTTCACCCACTGAGTCGGTCCAAGAGCTTTGTGAACCATTTGCACTGAAGAGATCCTCCATCCTTCCAACACAGCAGATAGATGAGGCGCAAGAAACACAGGACACACAAGCCATCGACCCAGAGCTAACCACTGACTGGTAAGACAACACATGAGTTCAGCAAATTTAAAATAGCACATGCAACGAACATGTGAGTGGACAAGTATCATATCTAAATTATATTAGATGTATGTCCATTCAGGTATGACATGAACAGAACTATTGTGCCACCAAATATTCCTGTTTGGCTTTCAAATGTCAGGTGTAACCTGCGACGTGTACTGGAAATAAAATATTACAAAGTCAGGATTTAAAACTATACAAACCAAATCCTAAGAAAAAAGGGAGAAATATGGCTTGTGATGCAAAATAAATCAAGTATTTGACATACTGACTTAAATATAATCATCAAAGCTCATAAGAAAAGTGCCCATAGCAGTGGTCTGGTAGACAAAAATAAGTACCTGCCATCCCTGACCAATCAGAATCACACAAAGCATGCAATAATATGTAAATAGTACATAGAGAATACCTTTTCCAAGTAAAATAAATTGTATTCAGAATGACAGCATCATTGAATTAACACATAGACCCAAACAGCCATGGGTGACCAAAGTAGCTTTAATATCTGTTGATCCACTAATCCTATTAATTCATGTAAATAATTAGTGTGGAATGCAGTTTGTTATCAGATATGACTCATTTTCATGTCCAGAGGCTCTGTAGTTAGAGTGAATGTTACGGCACAACACCCCCAATGGGTTCAAAAGCACAAAACAAAAGTCTTGAGATGATTTTTGAGACGTAAGAGATGGAGAAACACCAGGTGCAGGAAATGAGGGAATTAGGGGAGACAAAGCAAGACAGGAAGCCAAACCCCTTCACCAAAATAAAACAGGAAACTTAACATAAACACCAATGCATGACAGTCGGAATGCGGTCATCTTCTACAACATTGATTCATCAGTAGAACCCATGAAGTTGGATCAATGACAGTAAATGGAGACACTTATGTTTGATTAATTATATATTTTGTTGAAGAAGTCACCTTATTTCAGTTTTCTGTATCTGATATAATAAAACACAACTTTAATCTGGGCTTTTATCAACATCTACATGATCAGAAAATGAGCTATACAAAAATACAGTATTTATACTGAAAAAAAAAACATACAACACAGAGGATAATATTATAATAAATGGTGTTATATCAAATAAGAATCAATAAAAAATCATTTGGTAACAGCCACAGAAGAAGCACTGGGTCTTTATGTGTTTAACAGACAGATGATTGATTAACAGTCTTCCCTGTATAATCCTATTGTTCCTAAAGTGATGGCTGAGTGCTTCTAACTAACTGGCTGGTCTCGACCTCCCACTGATGAACATTTCTGAACTTAGCAGGGGATGGCAGCTCAGTGGAAACGCGCCACTGAGAGCAACTGGCACGCCGGTCAGCCCACTGCAGAGCAACAAACTCCCAGAGAATCCATGTGTGGACGACCCACAGAAAGAGCAGTCACCTGTGGACGGCACACTGCCACTTCACAGTGGAGATCAGCGTGCCACAGCGGAGTCTGAAGACCACCTGAGGAGGCCGAAAGACTGTGCAAGATCTGCAGAAGACCCAGGGAAACATCAGGAGAAAGAGGAACAGCCTCATTTACAGGTACAAAGAATACAGAGCATTTCATACAGATTGTTTTATGGTTAATTTTCATGGTTAATGTAACTAGATGAACATGTTTTACTGTGTCTTATTCAAGTTGTTGCTCTAAGTTGTTATATGAAAAAGGTATAGTGTGATCATAAAAACAGAGATGAAATAATATATAATATATAAACTAAAAACAAATTCTGTTTTATTAGATGCAATCATCTTGAAAGTAGAACACACACAAGATGGGAGACGAAAATCAAGCAAAATAAAATTATAAAATGGAATACATAATCTGAAAAGGGGAAAATAAATGTTTTGTACCTTTATCCAATCAGAAATTCAGTTAAAGTAAATATTTATATTTATATTTATATTTTACTTTGTTTCAGTTTTTGTATTCTTTAATTTGATAATAGACAGTTTTTTTTTTGTTTTTTTTTTTAACATGGACATAAAGTATCATATGACTTCTAGTGCAATTAAACACATGTAGGTTGGTGCAGTTAAGACGCCCATATAAATCTCTTACTCTTGACATATACCATTTAAAGCTGCCTGTGCTTCAGTCTCCCCTGTGAAACTCACATGCAGCAGTTTGATTGACTGTGACTGACACTCACAAGTCGTAGCGGCTGTAGACCTGTAATCCCCAGTAATTGGATAGGCTCAGCGCTCCATCTTTTCCTTACTGGACCGTTACTATGCAACCCCCCCATCTCCCAGGCGGTCGTTGGGGCAGACGTCGTGGGAACCAGACAGGAGGCAGAATGGACGATCATCCCAGACACAGATACTCCACCACAAGATGAGCACCCCCCCAGACAGGAAGTGCTGGAAAGGTATAGGATGATGTCTGATTCAGGCATTTTCACATGTTCTGCTATTTGTAACATTAGGAACTTTTTACATATATGTTTTAACTCATTATTTTTTCCCAGTTTTATTTTCCCCACTTGTCATGGGACCATGAATGTATGACAATTCCTTCATTACTTTTTAATTTTTTAAAATTTCAGCAGATAATTGACAACATTTCACCGACCAGAAACACAGTCTTGCATTTACTGAACAGAATAGAAGACTTCACATCTCAAAACTTTAACTCAATAATTCTCATTATAGTTGTAGCATCACATTAGCAATGCAATATGTAATCATTTTTCACCTCATTATGTAATATCACCGCTTTTTGTAATAATATGCCACATTTTGTAATAAAATTCTTGAGCACATGTTATAATAAATTTTACATTTTGTAATAACTTGTTACATATTGCAACACTTATTACAAAATATGGGTGTAGCACTTTTTTTTTTTTTTTTTTTAAGAAAATGTAATAATTGGAAAAACCATCATATCACCAGAACAACAGAATTCATTTGACTTGTAGGATGTTTCATTGGTCAAACCTAAATCAAATGTAGCTTTTTTCATTATGATGGAGAATGTGTTTGCATGAATAAAGACAAAAGCTTAATCATTACTGACAAGAAAATTACTTGTATGTTAAAGTTTTGGAAGCTATTACAAAATGCGACAAAGTTTATTACAAAATGAGTTCAAGAATTTTATCACATTTATTTATTTAGTTATTTTTGTTATTACAAAATATGGTGTTATTACATAATGAGGTGAAACATTATTATATATTGCACTGTTATTACATGATTTATAATAACAGATGTACACACTTGACACCAGGAACCAAAATTGTGTCTTTCACTATAGAAATAACATCTGACCTGACTCAAACTCAAATATACTGATTCTGAATTTGAAGTCAGAGATTCAGCATATGATTTTAAGTTATGTATTTAAAAAAAAGTACTGTGCTCAGAATTGTTCCTGAATGTTTCAGACACTGTCTTGTTCTTCTTGTTGTGATAGTTTCTCAACAATATCACCTTCATAGTCGGGTTGAAGCCCTTTAGTACCTGCTTATCATTTCAGAAATATCTGGATCAAATCAAATCAAGTCAAATCAAATTTTATTTATATAGCGCCAAATCATAAAAGAAGTTATCTCATGACACTTTCCATGTGGAGCTGGTAAAAACCAGACTCTGAGGCCAATTTACAGAAACCCAACAGAATCTTCCAGGAGCAAACACTTGTAATTGGTGACAGTGGCGAAGAAAAACTTCCTTATAACAAGAAGAAATCATCCACCATCTCTATCACTTAAATCACATAAACTGGGTGGGAAAAAATTGACCTGTGAGTGAAGGAATACTTTTTTTTTTTTAATTACTTTAATTTTTATTGATATTTTCAACATTTATAAACAATAACAATGACTCAGTTGGGGTTGGGAGTCACATTATTAATAGTCCATGCATTCTTTGCTTTTTCTGTTGTTCCTTTTTTGCTTTGTTTTTGTCACTTTTTCGGGTTCTGAATAAAGTCCATTTTCCATATTTTTCTTCAAATTGCGTTTTGTAATTTCAGATGGTGAGTCTAAGGAATTGGGTGTTGAGGAATGAATTTTGAGTGACACTCTGTAACCCATTCGTTCATATTCTAGCGTTGTGTCTTTAAATAATTAATCATAGTCTGAATATAAAATGCACAAATGGATCTTAAGCTGTTTATTCTATGAGTTGAGGTGAATGCAGGATCATTAATGAGTTTTCCAATCTGAGATTCAATGAAACTTTGTCTTTCAGCTTTGCAATGCTTTGGACTGCACCATGATTTTTCTTTCCTTCTTTTTTTTTTTTTTTTTTTGCTTAAATTTAAACACTTTTTAAAATATCTTCTTATAGAAACTAAAGCACTGATGTGATATCCTGCTAATAGCAATAAATCAAATGATGCACAACTCAAAATGAGACATTCTAATTGCAGATTTTGAAGCAGTGTACCTGATTTCAGTAAATTTGATGATTTCTCTTCTGGTAGAAAATCATTCTTGACTCCAGTAATTAGACTAAAAAACTGCAAATTATGAAAAATAATTAAATAAACCAGTACATCTAAACACATCCAGCAGCCATGAACCTATTCATCTGTTAACATAATATAATGTGGCAATAAGTTTTTACTTCAGCATTATTTTTTAAATAGTGCTCAGCATAATGACAGTAAAATACATTAGTTCTTCTGTTTTTGTGCCAGTGTGATATGTCTAGAAGGTCCCTGTGACCTGATGGAGTCTGCAGATGATCCGATATCGCTGATCACCGAACACCTGAGCAGGATCCTCAGAACACCTGTGAACATCTCCTCCTTAACCTTGGCTGATCCCACAATGATATCTGACTTAAAGGTGCATCTATGCTTTGTTCCAACATTATCACAAGTTGCAGACTGACAGTTGTAAACACTGTGATTAATATCTGATGTGTTACACAGGACCTGGACGACAGGATGCAGTATGAAATGAGAAAGCTTTTAGATGGAATCAGTGAAGAGGAAAAACAGAAGCCTGAAGCTGCTTCTTCCCCCTGCCAAGCTCTTCATCATCTGAAACAGCTCCGACAGCAGCTGGAGGACACTCAGTCAGCTGCTCATGCTCTGGATCACTTTCTGGCCACAGTGAGGGAAGTCGAGGCTGAGTTCCCAAACTTGTTGGCAAACCAGGACAGCAGCAGGCAGCAGAATGAGGCAGACCAGGAGACAGAAACACAGCAGAGGTTTCTGTCTGTTCTGGAACAATCAGGTGGTGTTGACAGCGCTTTGAAAGCAGCAGGGTTGGTGTTAACCATGGACGGCACAAATGTGACATGCCAGGATGTGGTGACATTGGTTAGGAATGCCAGAATGAAGAAAGACAAGGGAAATGTTCTTCAGGAAAAAGAGCAGGTGCAAGATTATAAAGAGGTGAATCGAATGAAAATGGAGCAGATAAGGACAGGTGACGTTTTACTGCAGGGGCAAGTGCAACAGCGTCCTTCTACAAGTAGGACAGAGGGGGAATCAATGTCCAAAACACAGGAGGATCAGAGGGATGGAGAGAGTGGTGAAAAGGCACAAAGTGAGGGACTGCGTAAGGTTCAAACATGGACGGCTGATGGAGTAAAGTCCAGGGGCCGGAGAAGAAGACGAAGAACACGAGAGGTGAATAAAGAGGGAGAAGAGGAGAGTCTGGTTCAGAGGAGAGCGGCCCTGTTAGAATCACTGAGGGAGTTACAGGGAGCAGCTGAGCAGCTTGGTTTACAGGAACCAACCCTACCTGCTCTGCAGAGAAGGTAACCAGATCCACAGTCATATTTACTGTACCTTCCAACATATTGTAATATGCCAGATTTTAAGGAATTTATTACAGTCTGATTGGAAAGTGGCGCAGTGGTTAGAGCTCGTGCCTCACAGCAAGAAGGACCATCTGTTCTTTCTGTGTGGAGTCTGCATGTTCTCCCTGTGACTGTGTGGGTTCTCTCCGGGCATTCCGGCTTCCTCCGATTTCCAAAGACATGCACTTGGGGAACAGGTTAATTGGTAACTCTAAATTAGCCCTAGTGTGTGCATGTGTCTGTGAATAGTAGTGTGTGTCACTGAATGGCAAGCTATAAACTGGTGGCTCTTCCAGGGTGTACCCCACCTTCCACCCTGAAGTTGCAGAAATAGGATACAGCCCCACCCCACAAAATCAAAAGAGTCAAAGCAATTGGATACAGATGATGGGAAAGTACTACAGAGTCTCATTGAACAAAGGAGCAACTTAACTCATAGTGCCAAAAAAAACGAACTCAATAAAAATAATCATTCCACAAGAAAATAACAAACACAAGGGGTAAAACACATCATATCTCTGCTAACAAATCAAAACTACACTTCTTATAAATCCAGAATACTGTAAACACATAAAACTCTATCACAAACTACCGTGCCCCAATGCATGTTGGGAAACTTCTCCCCAGCTGCTCCTCCAGCATGCCACAATATTTCTTTCTTTCTTTTTTTTTTTTTTTTACATTGTTCAGGACTGAATGACACGACTCATTAGTTGAGTTCATAGTACATACCACATGAGCACAAATAATCTGAGCAGTGATTGTTCAGTTTTGCCACATTTACCGTTGCAAAAATAATTGAACAAAATTAATTGGAAAACTTTGCGTTCATTTGTCAGATCCATATTTGGTACTGTACCCATGTGATTTGGTCACTGAGTGTTGAACTAGCATCATCAATCTATGTATCAGACTCTATATTCTGATGTTTTTATAGCTTTTAAGAACATAAATGAATGAATTAATTACAGCTGACTAACACATTCTTACCTTGTCCTTAGTGTGGAGGCATTTTAGTCTTGAAACATAGAAACACAGGAAACTTGTAACGTGAACAGGTAAAAACAAGTGGAAGCTGTGGTGCATCATAAATATACCATCAATTTAATTAAGGATCTGCAAAAGAATCACATGAATGAACATCATCTGAAAATCAGAAATGGAGAAACAGTAGATGGTGTCATAAAATAATACACATAATTTATATAGTATTTCCAGTGTGTTTAATTGGTGTGTTTGTCATTTTGGTTTGTTCTACAGAACTCGTGCCTTGATGGGGTTGGAGAACCGCCTTTCTGGTCACATGTCTGAGCTGCAGGGCATCCGAGACAAATCACAATCCGAAAACCAGGATGTGATTCAAGGATTCTGCGATTCAGAGGTGGAAAATGTTTGGAGTGTGACAACAAAAGCTATAACAGAACGGTAAAGCTAAAAGTTTGATATTTATATTATTCACGACTGATTTCTTTGACTCAGTTTGTGTAACATTTGTGGCTTTCATACATGTGTGTTGTTTGATGCGTGGATCACACACAGGCTGGATCAATGCCGTGTCCTAACAGAGCTGCTGAAGAGGTTCCAGAGTATTCGTGGTGATATCAGTGGTACTCTGCAGAGCGTGGAATACACCATCAGTGAACAGCGCTCCTACATGGGAAAGGAGAACCTGCAGAGACTCCACACTAAGGTCCATTATACTTTGTACTGTCACTTTAACAAAAAAAGGCACCTGCTGTGTATTTATTTTTTCAATATTACCTTTGGGCGTTTGTGATACCACAGGTCCAGGAGGTTAAAGCAGAGCTGAATGATCTTGGGGACAGTATTGAGGAGGTGCGAAGTGTCAGCAGGCAGCTTCACACTCAGTTACGTCAGATTCCAGACTGTGTTTTCATCCCATTTGAAGAAGAAGCTGATGCTCTTATGGACCGCTGGCTAGATGTAAGTTCACCAGCTACAAAGACTGAATTCAACACCATCTACAATAACAATACACTTGCTTAAATGTTTTGTTTTCTAAGGACGCCAGGAGTGGCCAAAGGTAGAATAAAGTGCATGATTTTGATGCGTGTGAGAGGGTGTTGTCTCATATTTTGGTTAATTTGTGATAATAAGATACATTTAAAGAGAGCCAGGGCAACCTTTCATCCACCTTTCTCTGCAAAGCATGAAGTGTGCCCCACCTGGTTTGAAGTTGGAAAGCCATTTATAGGTTTAACTTCCTATATCAAAAACTTCAACTAAAATGTGAAACACAAACAGTGCTCAATGCTTTTAATCAACAACTTACAAACTAGTTTCCATCAAAGTAAGCTGACATATTATATTGGCTTTGCATGGAAGGTCTACAAAGTGCAACATAGAAAAAAAATACAGCACTTAATAAATGATCAAAACATCTGAACATGTCCATGAATTAAACAAAAGCATCCATACAAACTGGCAATGATTTTTATTTATTTATTTATTTATTTTTTCCACAAAAATCTCATATTGCTGATGGTAAATATAGACCACTGTGTAATGTCTTCATCTCCATCACATTCCAAAGATTCTCATTGGAATTCAGGTCTGGACTTTTTTTGTTTAATATTATCCAGGTGGGGATTTTTGTTCAGGATGTTTATCTTGTACTTTTTTTTCTGTAGTCATTACACAGGAGGGCCAATATTTTTGCTCTTTTTGCCCATTTAGAATAGTCAGTCTCTCTTAATCCTCTTGCATATGTTACAATTGATTATGACCTATTAATGATTTATTTAAAATTGTGCAAAATTGTGGCTTTTTTTTTTTTTTTTTCTTTATTTGTAATACTTGGGACTATAAAAATTGACTCACACACCTTCTTACAGATATCAGAAAGAGCAGATTCTCATCTTGAAAACCTACATCTCAGCCTGACTCTCTGGGACGGTGTTCTCCAGCTGGGGGCGGAGGTAGAGAGCTGGACCATCAATAAACTATCAGTGTTTGCTCAGTCTCCATCTTTTCAGACAGAGGAGGACATTAAAGCCTTGCAGGTATTCCTGTTTTTCTGCTTATCATTCTGTAATACACAGATTCAGACCTTGCTATATCACCTCATGGGAAATTAAAAGTTCTTCTACAGTTGCTCTGAGCAGTGATCACCTCCCTCACACTGTCTCCAGGATGAGATTGAGGCCCAGGAGGAGAGTATGGAGTGTTTCCACCGAAGATCCATTGAAATTCAGACGCTGCTTCAAAGTACAGAGCCCCCACTGGAGCTGCAGGTACTGCACCAAGTTCTGGTTCAGTTTGAGGCTGTTAGGATCTACAGATACAGTGGTTATACAAACAAATAAAATTGGATTTATTTGGTTTCATCATCAGTACAAAAGTAAAAACAGCTGATTTTTTTTTTGCATTTAGTTTCTTTTAGATTATGATAAAGTACTGGTCACTCTATTTTGATGTTACATTACAGCTGCATTTTACAACTTTTTCAAATGTTGGTTGTAGATTGAAGTAGATAAAGCTACAAGGGAGATGTCAGTGGACATTTTCTCATTTTATTTCCTTTGGATTAGGTGGTGGAGCATCAAATGAAGAATAAGATGGAGGAGCTGAAGGAGCTTGTTTCTGAAGCTGTGGATGTTTATAGGGGGATGGTGGCTGCTAAGGGACATGTAACTAACAGGATGACTGAATGTTTTGAGTCTCTACAGAAGATTCAGGACTCCGTCCTCATTCTCACTGCCCCAGATGCTACAACAGTACTCGCAAAACTCAAGGTAAGAACGCAAATATGATGAGTGAACATTTATATTTCTTTAAAGCATTGAACCTTTCATGGTGTAAAGTGGTAACAATCTAAAACACAGCGTTGCATCAAATAAATACAAAGAAACTTGAAGAAAATCTCAAACTTTGCGCATTGAGATCCCACACCAAAGTTTAAGGCATGAACCATATGTCTCACTGTAGGGTTATTTATTTATTTATTTATTTGTTTTTAT
Organism: Maxillicosta whitleyi; assembly: GCA_029822895.1. Classification (NCBI taxonomy): domain Eukaryota; kingdom Metazoa; phylum Chordata; class Actinopteri; order Perciformes; family Neosebastidae; genus Maxillicosta; species Maxillicosta whitleyi. The sequence goes on along the minus strand of JAPSES010112664.1, from coordinate 4,454 downwards.
AAAGTAACTTCTTTAAAGTAACAATCTGGACTTTAAACATTGCTCAATATAATTTCTAAATGTATGAAATAAATGCAAAAATAAATCACTGTGATGATTTTTAAAATAATAAATATTCATGCACCAGCAGCTTCTTAAAAACTGTTGCTGAACTCACCATAGATGGACTTCTGGATCCCTGACATTGATGCAACTGTTTGAGCCCTGGTCACATAAATAACAAACACAAATAATGGTACAATGCAAATAACCATACAAAAGTTTTTTGGTTTTTACTATTTGAACACACTATATACACTTTGGACATATTTCATATTGTTAGACTCATAGAATAATTACCTAAATCATTCACATTTTTGACCAAATTATGATCTGTGTAATTCTACTCTACTAACACTGCTGATTCATTTTCCATCATTAGCTATGGCCTGAAAAACATATGACTTATGTAATTATGTTATGACTTTAGTAAAAAGCTTTAGATAAAAGCTCTTAGATTATTGTTTATGCTAAAGGAAAGACCACCGTTTATTAAACACACTTTAATGGTCAGTTTCTCATTGTGTTTTGTAAAAATGATCATGCAATGACATCTGATCAAGTAACACAGAAGGAAATGAATAAATGTAGAGATATTTGCATTATGAAAATAGTGTCTATAAAATATGAAAATACGTACTTCAGATGTCATGGTGACACCATCAAAGACTGACAGCCTGTTTTCACAAAACTATTTTTTTCACAATCATATAATATTTATATCTTATGTAAGTTATAAGTTAACAATCATATATATTTTATGTTTATAAACCATATTTGCACTATTGTGGTTGTGATTTATTATTATCAATAATAACAAAAATAAACTTTATTGCAGGCACAAGTCCATATAACACAAGCCTACAACATATACACAACATACAGAATAAGTAGAATAAAAAAGAGATACAGAATTTGTGCACATCATAAGATATTTAAAGACTGTTTCACCAATGACATTTCTGTTTAGAAGTGAAATGATAGCAGCTTTTCAGGGGCCTAGGTTCTATGATTTATCCAGGCGACACATACAACTTAACATAAACTGACTTGATAACGCCCCACTAGTTGGCATTCATTTGACTGGCACAATCCCACTAAATGACAGGACGCAGCATTCTCATTGCATCATTACAGGCTACTTTGAGTCTCTGCAAACTCATTTTCTTATAGTTTGAATAGTTTTCCTTTTTTTTTTTTTTCTTATAGTTTCAGTTCCTATAGATTTAACTTCTTTTCCACCTATAGGATCTGTGTTTGCAGCTTCAGACCCATGATGAGCAGGTGGAGAGTCTACAGGAGGATCTGCACGTCATGGCTTCAATAGTGAGTCCAGACAGTCTACAGAGTCTGTCTGATGCTTGGAACGAGCTGCAGGACAAAGTCAGAGCCACCCATCAGCTCTTCTCTGAGGTGGAAGAACAGACACAGAGGGATATCTGGACTTTGGACAGGTACTAGGTGTCATATTTAGCTGTGTCTTAGCAGGTTGTGTTGTTGTAAAGTAGACAGACCTTCACAACTGCAGTGAAATCCTGTCTGTAACTATAGACAATAACAGGTTTTATTCACACATTAGAAAAGCTGGATGAAAGAGTTGTTAGACTGGTATTTCCAAACATGTAAATATGTTTCAAATTGTGTCACGAGGATCTGCAAAACAGGAACAACCACAGTATCCCTGAATGGACTAAATATTTAAACAGTGGAAGAAAGAACGGTTGAAAGACGTGTAAGATAAATAGTTTTTATATTGTGAAGCCTTTAATATAAATTAATTAGAAGACTGAAAAAACGCAGGAGGTGTCTAACCTGTTGTCATTTGTCTGTCCTGTTTGCAGCGGCAGGATAATGATGGTGCTTAGTGTGATTTTTGAGTGTGTGTATTTACTCTTGTAATCACAGTGTATGTGTTGTAGGCTGCAAAGAGAACATGAGCATTTGGAGCAACGGCTGAAAGCTGCAGAGGATCCAGGTGTCTTAAAAGAAGTAGTTCTGGAAGAAAGGTAAACTCTTTTCTAATTGAACAGCTCAACTGTCGTGCAAAAATCGGTTGAAAACCATGTTCATACAAGGCTTTATATAAGGAAGTGGAATCAGGATTTTTTTTCACATTGTAATAGCAACATATTTAAAAAGAGAATGAGATAAAGGACACTGCACAGATTCAATTACATCGACTGTGAATAGAAAAGCATTGAAGTAAAGAAGCTGACACAGGTGCACACTTGTTAACAATATGCAGTTGTTTGGTGTTGTAGTTAAGCAACGGTGATTAACGAGTCAGGTATGATGAAGGTTGTGCAACTTGTATGTCACTCATAGTGACTGACTCATCCCTAACTACGACTGTTTATGGCAACACAAGGCTGGAAGTTACAGGAAATTTAACAACAGAACTGAACAGAATTTATCTTTTGTGTGATTTTTGCAAAATTAATCATGCAATGTATTTAGTATATCAGAACACACACTTACCAGAACCACCAATAAATTAACACTGTATATCCACAGACTGTATCATTCACTGAATAAAGTATAAAGCTTATTGTTTACATATATCTGTATTATGATGTCAAATTTGCTTCTTCAAAACAAAACTTAAAGCCATTTATTTTGACAGTTGGACAACGTAACACTTTGTCTTATAATTGTCACGTCTGTTAATTGTGTAAATTCACCGCACCTGTTTCTCCTTTTCCACTCACCTGTCCCCGATTCACCACATACTAAGTGCACGCCTTCCTCAGTTACTTTGTCGGTTTATTTTTCCCACGTTCCATATAGTCTTTCCTTCGCTTGTTCCTTCATTGTGTTTTGTTTACTGTTCAATAAACAGCTTTTTGTTTCAACTCTGCTTTTTGGATCCATATTATTATTAGAACCTTGACAATAATCTCTATATGATGTGAAACATCCACAGTAAAACCATAAATCCTTTTTTCTGCACAGTTTCTGTTGTCAATCTCTGCACTGAAAATCTGTTTGGAATCATCCGAGCAAGGTCAAAATTATTGCAGTTTAATCAGAATCACATAATAACTTTATACCTTCATAAGCCTCAAATTAAAACTAATTCGTGTTGAAAAAAATGCTGTAATTTCAGTGTCAAAATCCATTCTTTTTATTTAAAGCTGAGTCCAGTGGTGAAAAAAACAGTGCCTCAGTCACTTTCTTTGGCTCTAAAAGTTGTTTCTTAATAGTTCTCATTTCATCTCATCACCCTCTGAGGTTTTCCTAACAATGGTACAGCAGCAGAGTGACTCACTACTCCCTCTAGTGGTTACATAAATCATGGTTTTAGCATAACTTCAGAGCTCTTCATTCTAAACACATTAATGACACCTTTAGGTATTTTTTTTTTAAATATTTATAAAGAAAATTACTACATATAGCCCCAAAAAATACAAAATGGGAAATTAAATTATGATGTTTTAATGACTTTTTTCCTGTTTAAAAGAGTTACAACATTATGATACATTTCCTCTGGTTTCTCTTTCCACATTAGACCTTGGTAGTTCTACACTGACAAAGGCAAAGCTCAGTTTAAACCGACTCACTCACATTAAAAGCCACTAAATGAACTGTAACCGAGCCTCACATTTCTGCTTTTTTTCCCCAACTCTGCAGGGAGAGGACAGAGGCCTTCAGTCTTCTCGTGTCACAGTTGAAAAGCAGCGTATTTCAGCAGTCTGCGCTGATTGAAGCAAGTGGCAAACTGCTAGAACGATACCACAGCTTTGAAGCAAACATACTAGGTAACCCTGAGGAGAAGCAGAAACCTTTGAGTAAAGATATAGACGCGGTTCAAGCTCAACTCTGCGTCGGAGATGTGAGACAACTTGATGCTCCAGTCTCTGAAAACCCTGGTGCCCAGAGTCCTGTAGAGCAGAGACTGCAACATGTTCAAGTAAGAAACTTCATGAAGCTGCTCAGGCATTTTAAGACTTTATTCAAGATTTCAAATAACTAAAAGGTTTTCACCATATAGCTATCATTTCCTTATCTCCCTATAAAAGTAGTTGCAAAAGAGATGCTTTAAAGCAGGGGGGTCAAACCCATGTTGGTTCAGGGGCCACATACAGTCCAATATGACTTGTAGTGGGCGGGATCATTAAAATAATAACAATATAGTATAATATATAAATTATATCAATTCCACAATTATATGTGTAATTACTTTTAGCATTAAAAAATAAAAAAAGATGTATAATTAAAATGTTTACATCTACAAACTATCTTTTAAAAACATGAGCAAAAAGAAATTTATTAAGAAAAAGGTGCAATTTTTACAATTTATGCCATTATTTGGCCTCAGTTCCTCATGTTTATGATAATGTACAGATCACAGTGGATCTACAAATACACAAAATATTTAATAACAGGTAGAATATTGATACAATTACACTTAATTC
>JAPSES010112655.1:0-17516 GCA_029822895.1 Maxillicosta whitleyi | reverse complement strand
ACTTGGAGTGTTTATCAGACTAGACGAGACCCAAACAGGAGTAACATTAACTCAAAAAATGATTTTTGCACAATAGGTCCCCTTTAAGTGTGAGTGGAGTGTCGCTTTAAAAATGTTAACCTTGCCACAAATCTCTCTGCCTAGTTTGACTGGTTTCTCAGACCAACGTTGGCACATCTCATCAAAGTCTACCTTTAACGGTTATTTACTCCATGTGGTTTTCTCTCATTTCTCTGCCTGCTTCAATTTTGCTGTCATTTTTTTCAGGTTTGTGTGTTGACAGTGTCTTTTGCTTTAGGGAGAAAGCATGTAACAAGGGCATCATTGTGTGAGCCTTATCACCGTGCAGCATCACTTTGATCTGCAGCCGTGGTGTTCACTGCCACTGCTGCTGTTTAGGTTTTTCAGTTTCCAGTTTTCACTTCCCTCTCCCCTTAATGACTACAGTCACCAGAGTAGGGTTATAAAACACAGGCTTTGAACTGGAATCATTTTAGAGGAAGAGTCTGATCATCAAACTGAAGTGTGATCTCAAGACTGTAGAAGGACAAAAAAAAAAAAAAGCATCAAATTAAGGACACAACATATTCTCAGTTCACTGTTTCATGAAACCCTAGACAGTTGCCTCTACTGACCAGAATTATTTTCCTAAACTTAAAAATTGCGTATTGGGTTGGATCTTGATGAAAATGTGCATCAATCAGTATTCAGGACATGTGCATTCTTCTAATTTGTTTTATTACAGACTGCCTTTGTTTGAGTTCTTCATTATTTTAATGTTGGAATAAACTGACACAGGGTGTACTGTTGCTGAGCAGTACAGTATAGCTGATTGTAAGATTATAACAGATTAAAATCCTCATTATTTAGCATATTTTAATCTTTTCTAGCTTTGTTGGTAATTTCCTTCATGATATGTTTTACTAAATAAATATAAACCAGGGATAAACTGATTTTGAATTTCCAGGCTGATAATGATACTGTTTATAATGGCATGCTAACTGATAACCTGTGTTGTGTGTGTGTGTTGTTTAACTAATGTTAAATTGTGATTATGTATTGTTTTTGTTGATATTAATTGGGCCTTTTGTGCCAGTGAAAGCATCATTGCAAAAAATAACTGAAATTATCACACTAACAGATCATTGTCTGCTGCGATCAGTGAAATATCAGCTGGAAGCTCATGTCATTCCTGCTGTTTGGTTGATGCACCTGTGTTTTAAACATTAATTCTGACTAAAGAGGCTTTTCATATTAAATTCTATAGTAGCAGATTTTGCTTAATTAGCATGCCAGAATGTACCAGTGTTTTACCACTGCTCTACACAGTTCACTAATAGCAGTGTGATGAGAGACTGGGGAAGTTTCTAGAACATTTACTGCCTGTGGGATTCACTGTGCAGTCTCTGGTTGGTACATCACTCCCTCCAGAATCCATAGTTAGAGCAGGAAGGAGGAAACAGCAGCACAGACACCAGCACTGTTAGTGTCTCAGTGTGTATAAACGGTAAAAAAAAAATGTGTGTGTGTGTAAAAAGAGTGTCTGAATGTGCCTGGTAAGATAATTAACATTTCCCGAGCATGAGTGGCTAGTGCTCAAGGCTAAAATGATCTGAGGAGACCTCACTGATGCTGTAATAAAGTCCAAACATTTCTTCATGAATTGCAACAAATAGAAAATAACAAAATGATGCCCGTAAAGGAAGAACAGGCGCCTCAGATGAAAGTCATAAAATGTGTGTTAAAAACATAACAAATTTCAACAGACAGACTTTGCACACAACTGCATGGTCTTTCATGAAGTCAGAATAGGACTGGAATGCAGATGCGCGTTTATCCGAGTGTTTTCACACTTGAAGAAAAACCCTATATGACGTGTACATGAGTTGTCAGATACAGATGGGCTGGACCCAGTTAACCCCCCAATGCCAGGATGTAGCTGACAGATGTCCCTAATTAGTCGAATCATCAAATAAAGTGACATTTAACCACTAAAATCTGCTGCCACTGCATTTAGTGGTGACTGGTAAAGGTTTTAATTGCATTAGTTATCTTTGATCGGAAACCATCTGTGAATATGAAAAGGACATACAACTTGAAAACATGTATAACGTGCACTGTTACTAAATTGCTTAATAGCTTTGACAACCTTTGAAGTGAGTTAAAGAGGTCATATATCATATTTGCACTTTAAAATATTAAAAAGTAACAGCCAATTATCTATTAAAGTATTAGAGAGCTCTGAAGTTGTGCCAAAGATGTCAGTGTATTGGCAATAAGAACTGAATCTATTTATAGCCACAGCCCGGTGGATTTATGTAACCACTAGAGGGAGTAGTGAGTCAGCCTGTCTGTTAATGGTGAGGAAAACTAACACCACAAAGAAAGTGTCAAATAAACACATTTAAGTACACCCTAACCCTCTAAATGGAAAGAATGGAGTTTGAAATCTGAAAACTTTTGACAAGGGTGTATTTATTTTTATGACATTTATGAAAGAGTAAAGTTATTATGTGATGTTGTTTTGTTGATCCATGGTTCAGACTAAACTGTGATAGTTCTGGCCTTATTTTTTTTTTTTTTTTTAGTTCAGCTACTGGCAGCACAAACTGTACAGAAAACAGCGGTGATTTGTGGTTTTACTGTGTTTTCTGTCTAAAAATAGAGCTAAACTAACAGAGTTATAATGTAAATTATCACAGATGACACAATGCATGAAGACTATAATAATCGTCTGTAAATGTCTGAAGAAACCTTGACGGTATCTTTGTACAGATGTGTGTAAACATTGAGCTTTATAAAGCTACGTTCAGACTGCAGGGAAATGTAACAGAAATCTGATTTTTTTTTTTTTCCCCAGATATGACCTGTATCTGTTCTGTTAAAGATAGTTTGAACAGCACAAATCCGATCTTTTCAAATCTAATGCAGGCCACTTTCATATGTGGTCCTAACTCCGATACATATCCAAAATTTTTCAATTTGACCTCTCTCTGAATGCACAGGTCGCATTTGAGGTGGCCATGGCTCAGGAGGTTGTCCAATAACCCAAGGGTTGGTGGTTCAAATTCCGCTTTGTCCTTTCAGTCCATTGTGTCCTGGGGCAAGACACTTTACTCTTCCTTGCCTCCAGTGTATGAATGTTTGGTGGTGGTAGTCGGAGGGACCATAGGTACAAATTGGTAGCCTGCCCCAGAGCAGCTGTGGCTATAAATTTAGTTTACCACCACCAGAGTGTGAATGTGAGAGTAAATAATTAACGGATCAATCATGTAAAGCTTTGGGTGCCTAGAAAATCACTGTATACATCCAGTCTATTATTATTATTATTATTATTTATCCAACCTTTACAAAATGCAACAAGTGTCACAGGTGGAGTTACAGCAGGAAACACAGTGCGTTCCTGTGTAGTCACGCATTACGTCACATTCAGTTCATACTCAAAACTGATAGAAGTCACATTTAATATATGATATGAACGAGTACAAATAAAAAAAAAAAAAATCCAAATTGTGCATGAAACCCGCTGTTTGAACGTAGTCTAATTTATTCAGTGAGTGATCACTAATGAATCAACATACATAGAGTTGAATCATTGGTGATTTTGGTAGCTTTAAGTGCGATCTGGAACACGACTAACCCCTGCTGCTAGGAGTTTGGAAAACCAATACCACATAGAACCACTTTAAAGTCCTCATTTTTGGTCTGTTTTAGTTTTGACATCCTAACTGTGTCAGCCTGCCAATTCACAAACCTTTCACAGCAGCTGTCATGAGATCTGGAAGACACTGGGTGAGGGTGTGAGGATTAGTTATTTTCAGCAGCTTTAAAGTCCTCTCAGATGACACTATTGAAAAAAAGATGCAGCTCATTTAGTGATATCTAGATACTAGCTTTGACAAAACTCTGACAATATACATGGTGATGCAGTATTATGAGGAGACTGGTGGGATCAGTGCAGAGGGGTGTTGAAGCTGGTGCCCCAATACTTACTATTTCTCCTTTTTATACCAGAAGAAAACCCATTAAGTCCTGGCTTTTGTCTTCAGTGTGAAATCAGCCCTCATTCCCAGGTCAAATGTTTCTATCACCTCCAGCTCTTAGCAGTGATGGAAACATGACACCTGTGTATATGGTCTGTTTTTCACCATTTCCTGGCGCCATGCTATGAAACATGTTGAAGTTCCAGACGTTGACGCGTGAATAGCCTGGCAGGAACATTATTTATTGTGTTTTACAATAGGAACAATGTGCTTTGGGTACAGTACTGGCAAGACAGAGAGCTGAGATCGCTTTCCCGATTTGATGAAAGGATGATGGTTTATAAACCATTCCCTCTTTTATGCCACATTCAGACACTGACAAGAAGTAAACAATAAAGCAAACTCAGAAAGGTGTCAGTCCATTTTTGGTGGTAACAAAACTCCTGTCTGAAAATCTCTTTTCCTTTCATTTATCTGTTGACATTTCTCTAAGAAATGTATAGTTTAGATGCAGTTAGTAAACACATTAACTGACTGGTACCACAAATAACATTTTCATCTATACAGCCAAGCCAAAAAAAGAAAAAAAAAAAATCTCCGCATTCTAATATTTCTGTCTTTTTTGGGCACATTACGTAACTGAACCTAGATCTGATCAACTGAAAATTAAAAAAAAAAAAAAGACAGATCATAACACTGCCCCAAAGCCTTGTACTGTCGGCACTAGGCATGATGGGTAGTCACTTCATCCTCCTCTGCTCTTACCCTGATGCATCCATCACTTTGGACCAGGGTCAGTCTGGACTCATCATGATGTTTCCATTGAAACACAGTCCCATCTTTTTTTTTCTTGAGCAAATATTGAGCAGTATTCTTTTTTACTGATTATCACTGATTATCCCAATTCAATTATGTGAAACTCCTCCTATTCCTTCATTAGTAGTGTGGTCCTGGAAAATCTCTGTTTCCACAGGCTAAACAGTCCTTCACCTCAGCCCCTGAGACAACATTACCTCTTCATGTGCAAAACAGAGGGGTAGGGGTAAGGGGTGAATTAGGATTCAGCCTGTATGTGATGTTCATGAGGTCATACAACTGTGTACTCCATTTGGTTTTCTTAACAACGTACATAAGGAGATGCACTTTCTTTCATTATGACTAATGACTTGTGAGTTCTAATGTTTTTTTTGTTTTTTTTTATGATTTTGCTTCACTTTCGCTAATTTAGCCTTGACCTTGGAATACTGACCAGTGTTAGCCAGTAGCATCGCTACTTGTAGCAAAGCTAATAACTAACTATAATTCTCAGTAGCTTGGCAGTAATGTCACTATTTCCTGAATCAAGTAACATTTGTGTAGCTTAACTCTTTTATTGATCAAGTAGCATGGAAACGACCACAGAAGTTATTTTAATATGTCTTAACAAGGTGGAAAAGCAGGTTGTAGTCTAGAAGAATTTTACTATATAATACACATCAAAAGTACTCAAGATAGTTCAGACAAAGGCACACACAGTGTCTGCACAGAACTCACTATAAAGAGGGAATTTTGGCCAGAGTGGGCGTGGTTTACTGGAACAGTAAAAAGGTACTGATGTACATGAGCTAAGGCCATTTCACACCTCTGTGGGGGGTGTAATTATTGATGTATGTATTATTTATAAATAGAGCTTTAATATTAAAGAACTGCTCCTGCAGTGCACATTTATCTTAAATCACTGGTTTCAGACCAGGCTGAGGTGGAATGGAGGCATTTGGTTTTTCAAGCTGAAATCAAAGGTGAACAATTTAAACGATTTCAGCATAATTTTCCAAGGCAGTCTTTTTTTTTTTTTTTTTAAATAACTTCATAGAACATTTTGAACTTTGGGACATACAGGGTGAAGGACAGTGACTTCAATCAAATTTTAGTAGTTTGCTGTATCTCCTCACTTGTTTTCTTGCTTGATGTGACTTTGGAATATGTTTTCTCTCAGGGTCACTAGTACAGATGTTATAATACAGAGTAACAACCAATACCACCACAAATTAACTAATAATAATAATTAACTAATATAATATAATAATATTAACAATATTAACTATTAATTAGGGAACTCCAGTGAGCTTCAAGGGCTTCATCACATCTCAGAGGATCTGTTTGCTTGGTCTGAATTTTGATTCACAAATGGCGCTTTTCCACTACATGGTATCGGCTCTACTCTACTCGACTCTACACGGTATGCTTTTCCACTTACATGGGACCGGCTCGTCTCAGCTCGAGTCGTTACTCGTTACGTTTGTCAGTAGAGGTTTTCTAACTCAAGTTATGAGCATGTATAGCTAAAAAGACCTGTAACATACTCAGACATCCCAAGTTCCAAAAACTCACTAACCTACATAAGCCCCGCCTACACTGAAAGCTTATTGGCTAGTTTTGCTTATTGAAACAAATCAGTGCTTTCTCTGACCAGCACTTGCTCGAGCAGACACACATGCAGTCATGCAGAGGTTCCACGAACACAGTCTGGACTCCATTTCATGCATGATGCAACAGTTATAGTCTTGCGTACATGCTCTCACTCGCACAGTACAAAACCCCCCACAAAAAAACACCTCACGTAGTCTGAAATCTGGGATATTTTATCCAACACATGGGCATTAGAGCCACCATAAATATCAGGTAGACTCCCAGAACTTCCCGGACACTTGGGATGTCTGCATGCTAGTCACACACTAGAACATGAATATCAAACTCATTGTAGTTCAGGGGCCACAAACACTTTGATCTCAAGTGGGAAAATAACAGCGTAATAACCTATAAATAATGACGACTCCAAATGTTTTTGTAAAAAAAGTAAAATTACAGTATAAAAATATTTACATTTATAAACAAAAAAACAAATTAGAATAACCCGAACATCCACAAACAATCATAATTTTATTTAAAAAAAACCCCAAACAAACAAAAAACAAAACAAGGACAATTTTAACAATATTATGCCTCAGGTTACCAGTTACACAGGTGAATTACAACTCAGTGGATCTACAAAAACATGAATCATTAATAACTGGCATCTGGAACTGAAAAATTATAGCATTTAACTTTATAATTGTAGACCTTGTCAAGACTTAGTGACACCCTTGATTGTCAGTACCATATGTATGTAATTTTTGCACTCGGACTGGATTGATGAACCCTTTGGAGGGTGGGTTTAGCCCCATAGGCCATGTATTTGACACCCCTGCACTAGAAGAACAAATTTGCAACAGATACGAGCTGGTACATTTGTTGTGTGTGTGTGTAGATTATTTGACTGTATGTGTCACTTTGACCCAATCATAACTAAACACATTTCAAAACAGTGTTAACCCTGTGGTCTGATCTGTCACCTGACACTTCAGCTTGTCTCCAGGCTGTTTGTTTGGTTTAGAACTGCAGCTCCAGCAGAACAACAACACTCATCTGTTTTCTCAGTCGTGTCCCATGATTCCTGACATCGAGGTCTTATTTCCCCATATATCATTTTCTGTGATGAATGATCTGAAGGTGACCTCACCTCACAGTTTCTGCTCATATCAGCCTGTCAGCGAAGGGCATCGTTTTTCAGTCTTAATGTTGGCAGCAAAGTAGGTTGAACAATTTTTCTATCAGTGTTATTTATTTATTTATTTTTTACAATTTTTCCTTCTCAGGAATGTTTTTTTTTTTTGTTTTTTTTTTCCTGAGTATTGTAGCAGAGAGTGAAATAAAAGAAAAAAAGAAGTGACACAAACAATACATTTCTGGGCTGGTGCTACTGGATTTAATTTTATTCATATAAAACTAAGATTTCATCCCAAACAAAAGTGTTTATGGACATCTGAATTAAAATTCTTCTATTGGCTTGGCTTTGTTGTGTTGGTGACAGAACTCAGTAATATTAGCGTGGCATCTGAAACAAGAACAGTTATAATTGCAGGTTAAATGGCTTAATGGGGATAATCCTTCTAAAACAGCAGAAACAGGATTTGACATTTAACAGAATCTCAGTGGGATCTTTCATATATTTTCCCCTTGTAAGTCTTTTGATGAATACAGGCTTTTCTTTTTTTTTTTTTTAACATTTCGGGGCTCTACAGAACATCAAGTGTTTCACTTCTGGCCAACTGCAGAATCCAAATGGCAGCTGCAATTTTTGATAAAGATAAAATGTTTCTTAACATGCCATGATAAATGAATCATTTTGGTGCAACAGAGTTATCTGGTGTAACCAGATACAACTGTGTGTCTCGTTGCTGACAGATACATGCTTGATGTATTTTTTTCATTAATACAGTCATTTTATGTAACTGATGATGGTCCTGTTGGAGCTGACAGGTGAAGAGGACATAAACGGTAGATGAACCTTCTGTGATGTGGTTGATGAACTGCAGTTTTGAAGCCTAAAGGTGTACAGTATGACCAACAGCATGTTTGTTATATGGAAACAAGTGGGTGGAGTTGGAGAACAAACTGAAACTGGAACTTATGCAAACCATCCACTAAGACCTCCACTGAGAATGTAATAATAAACACCATTAAATCATTTTAAACACTTATTAAATACTAACTCATGTTGTGTTTGATAACAGTAATGGGAAAGTCATTAAATGTACAAACACACTAGTAATGGATACCTGATCTAATTAGCAAGCTAGCTAATAGACCATGTAATTTAGTAACGCTTAAATAGGCTAATGCAACTAAATTATGCCAGTTATTTTAATTAATCACCAGTAAAATTCATAACAGAATCTTCCGATGGCCATGTTAATGTAACTCCCTAAACACAACTACAGTAGAAGTTGAGAAAAAATGTTTCATTTGATGAAAAAGAGTTGTTAATGTCCAAAAAGACAGCAGAGCGAACACTGGAAAAGCACAAACATCATGGAAGACACTGACAGTCATCTGTCCATAACACCAGTCACTCGCTTAATTATGCACAACTTCTTTGGCTTCATTCAATGAAAATTGATGAGTTATAGCACAATTTACTGTTGTGTCATTGATAGAGAATAAAATGCACAAAAGAGACCAAAACTGTTTGTTTATCAAACGCGCTTATTTGTCCTGAAAAATGGTTTATTTTAATGTGGAGGTCTGTGGAAATGGAATTCATTTTAGAACCAGCCCTCAAAAGGGCATTGAGTTTACTGCAGATTTTCATACCTCTACATTGGGTTTACTTTTCAGACCAGGTTTCTGCTCTGCTACACCCTGTACCCTCACATTTCCACCTATGTGCAATTTTAAAGCACTGTCATTCCCATTAAACCCAGTATAGTTAAATATGCTGTAAAATTGCTAATCTAAAAATGTAAATCTAACTAACGTTTGCATGTGTTTCAAAATAGGCAGCCTTGCCGCATTCTAGCGATCAAACATGCAGTGCTTGCCAACAGAACGAGGCACAAAACAAGGTGACATATTTGTTGCTCAGCGGTTCAGGCAGGGAATTTGTCATTCCATAGGGAAAACCTGTTTTCTGCTGCCTTACTCCCCAAAGCAGTGTGCATGCAGGAGACAAATGAAATAAAGAACCCAGGTTTTGGAGAGTGTTTGAAATGCTGCCAAGTATTCAACTGAAAAATGATTTAGAAGCTAAAAATACTAAATGGTGAAGATGCTCTGATGTAAAGATTTGCCCCGCCCACAGACTGTGTATCATACACCTCTGAGCTCCCTAATTAACTGCAACACTGCCTCATCCAGAAATGTAAAACAGTATAGCATTCTCCCACTGGTGCATTTGACAGCAGCTCCACTGCAGACAACGGACTCCATCCGTCTCCCCAGAGGCCCCGCTGCTGCGTTATCGTGCATCATCGATTGGGTGCGGGGGATGAAGCTGTCGGGGGACCACCCATTTGTTTCCCTGCTTCTGTTGTTTACGATCAGTGTGATCCCCCCCCCCCCCACCACCATCGTTCTTTTTCTCCCATATTCTCTGTCTCACACGCACACACACAAACACACACACACACACACCAAGCTTCCAGTCCCCTTGAGGGTGAGCCTTGCTGTAGGCTAAGTGACACTGAACACTGAGCTGTGGCTTATTTTTATGCGTGCTATGCATTTGTGAGTGCACCTCTGTGTGCTTCTGTTTAAGTGAGCATATGCATATGAGTGTCGGTGTGTGTGTGTGCGCGCATGCACAGAGAGTTTTCTAGATTTATTTGCATCTGTGTGTATATGCATGTTCAGCTGTGTGTATGGATTTCCTGTCTCTTTGCATATTTTTGCATACATGTATGTGCTTATTCCATGTGGGGATGTGTTTAAAGGTATGTGTGTGTCTGTATGTAAAGTGTATTTGGGACTGTTGATATAGATTCAATGTATGTAGTGTGTGTGTGTGTGTGAACAGTGTCTCTCAGAGGACTGACAGGAGAGCCGTTGCTGAATTTAAATGCAGGTCATCGTGTAGTTTGTGGATTCAGGTTCTGTCTGTCTCTGCTGCTCTGTGCTCAGGATGGAAATCCCTCCAACATGGCATGCATACCGATTCAATCTAATAACCTCCTCCCTCCCTCTGCGATCGAAGCCCGACAGCTTCAAGAGAACTGATGGTGCATCCGGTGGACTTGGCAGGTGATCCTGCAAAGCTCCTGTTCCCACACTTTGGTGTGTTGCACAGGGTGTGGACTCAAATGGTTGTGTCCATTCACACGGGGACAAAACCTGACAGGGCCAGATAATTGGAATGATGAGTGTGGCCAACATCCTCTTACTTAATTCCTCCGACTCACTCATTAAAACTTGGAAGTAGGTCTTTAATTATTTTCAGCGCTTCCTAATTAAGGATGGAAATATTGTGTGAGTGAAAATAAATGAAAGGTGGGCATCAGCTTGTGCTGGTGATGACATCGTAAATTTTCCATTTCAAAAGGAGAGCTGGGTGTAACTTCTGTAATTGCAAAGTAAAAAAAAAATGTACAGCAGCTGGTTGAGACTGACCTCTGCAGAACGCAAGTATTGATGAAAACTAAACAAAAACACAAAATTCTACACATTATATCTCATAATGGAAGCACAAGTTTCATGTCTACATTGTTAATATTCTTTGCTCTAAGACTGACAACAATTACAATTCCTACATGTGTGTAAACCGTATTGCTGGATCAGATGATATTCAGGGTTTATTGACAGGTTTTATAATCAACAGGTCTGTAATGCATGAATCTAACCTCTCTCTGGCTAAATCCTGCTCTTTGTGCAACTTAGGACCACATCATAGATGCAATAGTATAAAATAAAAGCAATGGCTCAATTGTCACTGTATGGTGTAGTTCTGTCATATAACACTCAGTTATATTTACTGTTTATATATATATGTTCTAAAGGAGATGAATTCTGTACCACATCTATGATTAAATGTAGGGAAATCCTGGACAATAAATGTGGTGTGAATGATCCATGTTACTCCATTTCCACAGTAAAAGGTTCTTTCAGGCGACATTTTGAGATGAACATGAAACATGTGAAACCCTGATGAGGCTCAACCCTGAGCCTGGCAGTGTCTGAGCTGAGCGTTTTTCTTTGCCATTCTTCTTCCAAATAGGAGATAATTAGTTGGGCTTCATTTGTTGAAGCTGCTTTTTCCTAACCATAATGATGTTTGTGGTGTTCCAGGAACATTTTGCCTCATAGATGCTTAACTTGAGGACTTTGGTACATGTAATAATCCACTAGGGCCTTTTGGATTCACCGCTGAACGAGGGTTACTGTTCATTAATTAACACCAGCTCAAACAAAAGATTTCATTTGTCACATGTATATAAAGTGGAAATCTACTGAAATTGAGGTCCGTCTGTATTTTTGTCCCCTGCACAAATATTCCATAGTTGTGCAATGATCCATAAAATCCTTTTTCATACATTTCCATGCAAATTTCACAGATGAGTATCTGCTCTTGATGTGAAATGGCTTTAAACCTGGACAGGTTTTACTTTTAGGAAAGAGACAGGAAATGGAATAATTCTGACAGATGGGACCGAATGCAGCGTCAGGGCTTTGGCTCTTTATTTTGCAACTGTTGAACATGTATTTTAACATTTATAATTGGAAGATGTGGGGCTTATTTTGAGAAAGAGAAGAATACCAGGATGGTGCTTGATTTTTTTTTTTTTTTTCATTACTGCACATAGCAAACATGGTGTGAATTTTAAAAACAGTTGTTTATTTAGTTGCAGTGTTTTTTCTGGTATTTCTATTTCAATGTGGGGTCCCAGGTTTCAAAAAGCTCATGTACCCATTTTCTGGAAAACACAAAGAAGCTGGACCGCACAGACATGTGCCTTCCTGCTCCCACAGAGGATAAATCCACCAATGACTGACGCTTTCAAATCCCTTTTGATGTGATATTCACATCTGCTAAGTGTAATCCTCTGAACAGTATCTTTAGTATCTCTTCTCCACAGCCATGCTCTAATCCAATCGGCTAGTTATAACAAAATGCTTCTGCTTTAGGTCCCCAATTAGACAGCTTAGCAGGTTCTTAGTGAACACATATACTGTCCATGGTCTGAATGGGATTTTAATTTCTGCCTGTGTCACAGTGGATGGTTTCACTGGTGTGGAAGCCCAGCTGATTGAGGGTTTCTGCATTACTCTGATTAATAGATATGCTTGTTTACCAATCAGTTTGTGTACCCCCAGTAACCAGTTTTTGTTGTTGCTGTGTGTGTTTTGAGCCAGGAGGTGACTCAGCTGACTGATTTTACATTTCCCACAAACAACAGTAGAAGTGTAATTTATCTGAGGTCAGTCTGGCAACATGAGGGCGAACGCTGACAAGTGCAAGGTCAACCCTGATGTGGCTCACCACAGGTGTGTGTACACAAGCTATTATTTCTGAGGTTAGAACAGCAGGGATGGCTGCCATTTTCCTTAGAGGTTGGTGAATTGTTGGTCTTTGGTCAGATCTAGAATTATTTGAGCAGATGGTTGTTGTATTTCTGTAACTTCACTAAAAAAAACCTGTTCTTTATTGAAGCTTAGGTCACTACTTACCCATCTGTCAGAGCTGTTGATCAAGCTGCTATCATGTATAATTTGAATTCTTTGTACTATTGTCGGTCCCTGAGTCACCTTCCACTAGTAGCATCTACCGATCTAAACTGTTTAATCCATAAAGACCCAGTGTGACATTTGTGGCAATTCTGAAATACATTTTTCTCTATATGTAACCTTCCTTAAGTGATTTATCACCATTTACTTTAATATCTGTATTTTTTCAGTGTAAATTAGGTATTTTTCTACATTTAATTTACTAATCATGTCGATAAATAAAATAAAAGCTCAGAGTAAAGTTAAGGATTATTAGATCAAAAATATAGAAAACTGGTGAACAAGTGACTTGCAGCAAAACCTATAATTAACTGAACATAAACAAAATGTGTTCATCCACTGTCATTAATCTAACTCCATGGCTTTCACTGGTGAATCAATGTTGTAGAAGCAGTGTTGGATGGCAGTGTTTCCATGGTAACTATGGAGCCTCTGAACATCCAAATGGTTCATATGTGATGACCATGAAAAGATGACAAACTGCATTTGACTGCATGGTATTGGTTTGAGCCATAAATGTATAAAAGAACCCCATATTGATCTAAAACAGTCCATACACTGGTAAAAAATTAATATAAATGAACCATGAGAATAAGAGAAATAATAATAATAAGAGAAGAGATATATACAATGGGAAATAATTTAAACTGTTAAGACACTTAGCATGTTTTAGAGATCATGTGAGTTAGTGTCATGTCTTTAATAGTGAATAAGAAATAAATGTGAATGACCGAATCCACAGTGGGAAAGTGGAATAAATGTTTGCCAATAACGAGGCTTGATTATGATTTATTTAAAAGAAAGTATAACTAAATATATAAGTTTATTATACAGATATTTTTTATTCATCTATGTATTTATTTATTTTGTTTTTTGTCTGTAGATGGAGCTCTAAGCAGCCACCTGTGTCGCCTATACCCAGAGACTCTCACATTGCATTAACATTGGCGTTAACCTTAGGGTAATTTTCACAGGCTTGAGCTAAATATTGGTGACAGTTATTGTTGTTTAGTTCCATTTCTCTCACCCATTCCTCCGCTCTATTGTCTCCACTATCAGTGAAGCTGTACAAGAAGTGGACACTCCAGTGTTCGTTTTTTCCAAATGATAGTCTACTGAGGCATTTTCATTCATCCCCATTTAATTGTTTTGTTTACCATGCTGTGCACTGTCATGTCTGATCCGAGTGCATGCAGATATCCGTGGCGTGAATAAGGGTCAACTCCAATCAATTCTTCTGGGGCCTGCCTCTAGTAGCTGGACTTCGCAGTGCATGGCAAAGTTTTTGGACAGACGCTCGGACAACCAACTGATGACAATACCCTGCAGCCAGTGTGGCCATGGGTAAAAACACAACCAGAATCTTATATTTTTCCTTCCCTCACTGAGTATGACAACATATACATTTAACATTTGGACTCATAGCAATATTTCTTGACAACATGTAATGTATTGTATTTCTTGTCTCTTCTTTTGACCAATCCATCCACATTTTGATTGTATTAATTACCTACTATGATGGAGAGAATATCTCACAATATAGATAGCTGTTTACTACCTAATACATTTTGTTACAATAGCCTACAGTTGTCACTACTTTTATACATACATTTACTGTATATTCTATATGCATCTACCAGTGTGTTGGGCATGGATCCAGTCTCATAGCCAGTCATTAGATATAGAGGTCAAACTATCTGCCATGGTTGTCACAGTGACTCCTCCTCGTCCTTAATGATGTTTTCCAAACCAGCAGAGGTTTCTCTGTGGGTCTTCTCCAGTGTACTGTGACTGTGGGCTTTGACGTCACACTGATTGTGTACGGCCTCTGGGATACACGCTTATGGAAACACTCTCCATCAATACGCTCTTGTTGTAAAATAGCCTGAAGGTACCCGTGATACAGTAGCTTTATCAAGCCCTGTTTTTCCGTGCTGTGACACAACACAAGCCTTCTTTCAAGTTCCAGTTTGATTTAGTAGAGCTGTTAACACTGCTAAGAAATGGCATTCTGCCAAAGACAGGAATACGTTTGATATAATTAAAATAATATGAGCATCAATCTAACACATACTGGAAAACTAACCTATTGCCTATATCTTCTTTGTCTCTGTTTATACTTTTTCTTCCATTAAATTCAAGCTGCAACAAGCTGAGTGAGGATATTTCAGAGATACCGTAACAATTATCTTCGATACTTTATGGATTATTTATTAGATTTTTGTCCACCTGCTGACTTGACACAGTTAAACAGCCAATTAGTATTTGGTATGTAGATGAAATGAGTGGATATCAAATGCTAATGATAGATATTGTTGTTGTTGTTGTTTTTTTTAATGTGGGCAAGATGTGTTTTATGGCTGTAATTTTCTGTGTTTAGTGTGAAAAGCTACATATCCATGACAATTATTAAATTAGAAACAGTCTTAAACTATGAGCAAAATATTTAAAATGTTCACTGAGGTCATACTGAATTTTTTTTTAAATTACACGTTGAGCAAAAAGTATTTTTACCTCTGTTCTGAAGGACCACACTGAAAGCTGGGGTGAGGTGGGGTGTCACCTCCTCTTGACTAAATCCGTCCGTCTTCTACATGTGATTCATGCATTGCATGTGTCTCCAGGTAATGAACTGTACAGATGGTGGATAACTGTGAAGAGACTCCTCTGAAAACCACCCAGACACACTGCTGTCACAATCTTTTTAAAAAGAGAGCAAAAGAAAAGTCAAAGTCTTGCCAGGACAGTTATTGAATTATGTGGTGTCAGATTTAAAAAAAAAAAAAAAAAAATGACACAAATCTTTAATCACATTATCATCTAGGACAGGTATATCAGTAGTATTAAACTACTGCTTCACCTGATTTTCCTAAGCCACAGCTTAAACAGATAGTAGAGGTCTTAATGTGCGCCACAGACCCAGGCATGGAAAAAGTGTCACAACAATCAAGTTACATTTGCATGAACTTGACAATAATGTATTTCTTTTGGAGGCATTACTGTTGGGTTCTATTTATTTTGTCATAATCCCTCTTCATCCCTCTACTAAAAAGTTGATATGACTCATTTACTGGTGATATTCTAGGACAAGTAAACAAGCCAGCAATACAAAAAGTAGCTGTGTGACACCTTAAAAGGACACACATAGAATCACCTGACTTGTAAGTATAGTCACAGGGTCGAGAGGCTCATTTGGCAGAGCTGCCAAACTGCAGTACAGCAGTTTCCTAGTTCATCACATGGTGCACACAGGCCAATGTCTAGAAATACAGTATAAAAGTCAGCCAGTCCCAAGTGTACTACTCAGTGGGCTCAGATCGTGCATGTGTAGGGAACAAACAAGTGGGTTCTATCAGCAGAAGCCAATGGACTGAGATTGGTTTTCTGCTTCATGTGGCAGTGAACAACTTGAATTGAATGGATGCCATGTTTAGGGTCTAATGTCCGGGTCTAATAAAGACTATAGCAAAAGTAATGTGTATTTTGCATTGTTACTCTTAAATGACTACTTCTGTCCAACAACTATTATATCTTGGACCAAAACTGGCTTGTCAAGTGTGTACAAATAACAGTAAGCCAGAATTAAACGTGTCTGTTAACACCATGGGTCAGCAACCTTTTCTATCTATCCATTTTAGGAAAAAAAATAGAAAAACAAAAGCAAAATAGATCCTCATATGTTTTACCTCAAAGTGATGACTGTTTAAAAAGCTCTTTGTGATTATTTTGTATGGAATACATCAAGGCTAAATCAAAGTTTCAGTGCATTTAGAGAAATACAAAGAAAATATTGAACTAAACTAGATAAAATGGTGATATTTGTTATTATTGTGGACTGGTATGTGAAGGCTTTGCAATAAAGAATACAGTGTCTTCTGTGTCATAAAATAAAAAGCATTCTATTTTTACTTTTACTACTTCTATTTGTGTGTGTGTGTGCGTGTGTGTGTGTGGGGTCTACATTTTTACACTACATAACACCAGAATGACTTGGTTGTGACAGAAATAGCAGAATGTGTAAAAAGTAAGCATCAGTCATTTCCATGTGTTCATGACAAAGGCACATGGAACCACTTGAAAAGGGCCCCAGAGCCAAATGTGGCCCCAGAGCCACAGGTTGCCCATCCCTAGTTTACCCTGGTTTGAGAAGCCTAGAAAACAGGAAGAACATTTGAGTCAGTACTATATAATATCACCAACTGATCTCTGAAATGTTTTGAAGCCAGTGATTTTCAGTTTGGCTTGTGCCATGTTGGTTTTTGGAAACTTGAAGTGACCATATTTGACCAATAAGGGTGGCACTCAAGGGGTCAGATGTGAGTTAATGCTTAACTTACTCACTCAGTAAAACGGTAAACAAAGCACACAAAGTGTAAACAAAGTAAATTTACAGTCTGATTAATGCAACCAGGGGTGTTCTTTGACGGGGGCCATAGGGGCAATTGCCCCTAGCAGCAT
>JAPSES010112634.1:0-17517 GCA_029822895.1 Maxillicosta whitleyi | reverse complement strand
ATTCTCTACACATTTCCTACACTTGGGCTGACTCGGAAATGAGGCCCAATGTCAAAAATTCCGGAGTATCACTTTAAGAATTCTGAAAAAATATAATTTTAAAAATAAATTTGAATAAAATGTTTATATTTTATATTGTCAGATATGAGCTAGTTAAGGCAAATCTCTACCATCCAGATAAGCTTATGTTGTATTATTTCTTTCTGAAATTTTGTGACTTAAATAAGATGAATAATATTTGATCATGCAACAGCTGTGCTTGAGTTTCTGAAAAGAAAGAGTAAGAGCAGAAAAAAGAAAAGAGGAAAATTTTTGGAAACCAGTAAAGGTGAACTGACATCTGGTAATCTGAATACTGGCTACTGTGCAGCTTCTCAACATCCAGCACTGAATCTTTCCTGCTATTGTATGATTATATGTTGTTGTTTTTGTTTTGTGGTATTATAGTGTTATACAAAAACATAAGGAGCTGAATTTGTGTAAATGGGTTTGTGATCTGCATCTACTTTCTGGTATTTTCAACTGTTGCAATAAAACATCTGATAACCATAATGATGAAAAGATGATTTATGATTTGAAATAAAGTTTTATTGCAGCCTGTAAAATGTCCCTCATGTCTTGCAGCTCAGTGAACATTTTATGCACATTCAGTCGGTCTGACTCACACATTTAAATCAAGCTTTCACAGACCTTAAAATGCAGGCCAGGAAGAGATAGATGGAGTAAAAACAAGCCAAAAACACAAACTGTATTCTGATGACGGCAGTGAGCGGCTTCTGGGACATTATGATGGATTGTGGGTACTGATGAGATTAAGTGTCTGTTTTGTGAGAGTATGTACTCTGTAAGAATAAGTGTATCTAATTCAGTTGCACAGTGGCAGGACAGGCATTCCCTTTCCTTCTATCTGTGTTATTGTATTGAAAGTTCCCCTCGCTGTGTGGAGGAAAAACCTCCAAGCTGCTGCTACACACTGAAAATGGCAAGTTTTGACAAAGACACATTTCTTATGCAGTGTTTTTGTGGGGTTTTTAGTCATTTTAATCCTCATGTGCACATCTGACCAAACAACATCTCTCCTGACATTATTTTGCATGTCAGCACCAAGCAAGCCCAAGATGAGTGCGATTACTTTAGAGACAGAGCCCTGATAGAATTTTAACCCCTCTTCCAGAAAGATAGTGGATGGTGCCAGACCTATCTTCAGCACTGGCATGACACTATCAAAGTAGAGCGATAGCTTTGGCAAAGAAAAACTAGGAGTATGGGGAAAAAAATGCTGCCTTGAAGCTTGAGGATTATCTGCTTTGAATATGTGGAAGCAGGAGCAGTATCATGCAGCTGCCTTGTGTAGGTGTGTATTAGCATAGGTGAATGAGTTCTTGGATGAATAAAGTTGGCAGTGCAGGATATGGATGATCAACTATCCCTGCACTTCATTATGGATGTGCCCCAACATTACAGATGTCTGTGGTTCCAGTAACATGTTATGAAATGATGATAATGTTAAGAGACTTCTAGGAGAAAACTAAACACATACTGTACGTTACACAAACCTTCTTTGTTACATCTGGGTGCAGCAGCAGCTAAAGGTGAACAACAATGCAGCATTGTTCACTAACACTCATAACACACGTGTGTGTGTGTGTGTGTGTGTGTGTGTGTGTGTGTGTGTGTGTGTGTGTGTGTGCGTGTGTGTGTGTGTGTGTGTGTGTGTGTGCTTGCGCACTACTCATTCATCTTCATGAGTGCCAGTTTTGATGTCATGCATGAGTTTATTTCAGCTCATCCTCACTTCTTCAAAGGGTGTTTGAAGTTTTTGATTTGGTTAGGGTTTAAAAAGTGATGGTGTACATTTTTATGTTAAAAATTAATACAAAGATGAAAAAAAAAAACATATTCAAAGAAATTTTGTGCTGCAAAGCTTCTGTGTGTTATTTCAATGGACATAGCAATTGAGAAAATACACAGCCATAGCCATAACCTGTAACCATGACTACAGTGATTAGTTTGTTGGAAACAAGTTCTTTTACTCTAACTGATGCTGTGAGTAGACTCTCAGATCTTAAACAACTATCAGTTTGATATAAAGAAAATAAATATTGGATTATATTTCAATGGAAAAATGGTCATGTGGTCTGGTGAGTCCAAACTGACCCTGCCCCAGAGTGATGGGCACATCAGGGTGAGAAGAAAGGTAGATAAAGTGATTACCCATCATGTCTAGTGCCTGCAGTACAAATCTGTGGGGGCAGTGTTATGACCTGGGGTTGATTCAGTTTATCAGGTTTAGGTTGCTATGGTGAATAAGTGATACTAATGCACTGACCCATGGGGTATCACAGGTCATATTAATACCAATATCTAGGGACTGAAAATATGAAATGTGCCGTTCCTGTTTTTAACTTCATTTTCCTTCATGCAGCGTGGTACTGCGCTTCTGGTCAACCGAGTTACGTGACTGGAAGGCTATTTTATTCCAAAACAACTAAAATCTTTGAACATACTGATCTCATCAATTTGCCAAGCTATGTAACATGAAGACAGGACTATTCGTCAACTGCAGCTACTAAACTGGCCAGTTAAAAACATCTCAATTTGTCAGAATTGTGCTGATACACACACATACACAGAGAACTTCCTGTATTATGCTATAGATAATCAAAGCTAAAGGCATTCCAAAGAAATATCACAGTGTGGGATGGATTTAGCAAAGCAGTGTACAAACAGATTTAGCATCATTCACCTTGAGAATGTTAAAGGAAAAGATATGTTGGTTTTTTTTTTCAAAAATATTTGGGATCAGGTGGATGTTGAGTAAGTACTACAGTGTATATTATATAATGACAGTAGTGAATGAGGAATGATAGGACCATGGACAGACAGAATACATCAGGGCTTCCCTGTTCAACATGTCACATGAGCCCCACAGGTCACAAATTTAACTTTATTTGTCTCTTATTGGTGAGAATATTAATAATAAGAGAAAGAAAACAGTTGCATCCCACAGCCATGGGTCCAAGTAATTAAATGGAATCAGCAGCGGTCAGTACAGTGTCTAACAGTGTTGTAGATCAGGGGTCACCAACCCTGGTCCTTGAGAGCAACTACCCTGCATGTTTTAGGTGTATCCCTCTTCCAACACACCTGATTCAAATGATAATCCTATGATCAAGCTGTGCAGAAGCCTGATAATGATGTGTGCTGGAGGAGGGTCACGCGCAGGATAGTAGCTCTCAATGACCAGGGTTGGTGACCCCTGATTACATTGTCTTTTGTGTAGTATTTCTAGTAGACCTATTGAGACAATCATCAACATTCTGGCTTGAAATGTGATTTTTTTGTATGAAGCATGGTGGATCAAAAACACCTCTTCTGCACCCCTTTTCTGTGGTGTGGGCTTTGTGGATAAAAGATCAGGGACATGAGTCCAGTCTGCACTCTGTGTGTATCCAACAACAGCTCATCAACATTCATTCTGGGACTCAGATAAAGACTTTGCTGGGATTTTACATGAGCTAATTCCAGTGGTGGGCCACACATTTGGTACCTGAGCCTTCAGTAGGAACTTACTCAACAAGCCACCTCTTAATACCACACTATGATGTCATAATTATGGAAACCATCAATACTAAATAAAAAATCCTGCACAATAACAAGGCATAGGCATTTACCTTATTGAGTGTGAATATTTAAAGCAAAAAACCCAGAAACTCCAGACCTTCAAACCACACCCACAACTGCCCCATGTACTGCTGGGGCAGTTCACAATCAATATTTATCGAATAACATGACAATAACATAAAAAAACTGAATGCAATTCATCATAGCCTACTCACCAGAGATGCTCATTATTTATGTACAAAATCCAACTTCCTTTCTTTGCAAAAAAAAAAAAAAACCTCATTGTCTCTGTTGTAGAGGTGATTTGTGTGTTTCAGTTCCATTAATAAGTCCTTTTTATGTCCATGGAGTCCAAGGCTGAGACTCTCCTATGTCCAGTCGTGTTCCTGACATAAGTTTCTATTCTCTTTAGAACAGGGAATTTCCACTCGAGCAGCTAGCTAGCATTGGGGCTAGATGACATTAACTTAACTCTGTCCTCCTTTCCTGAAAAAGCCCACGTTGAAAATAGATTTTTATGCATATCTGAGACCAAATGATGTTCCTCTTCTCTATGTTCTCCGTCCTTCTCTTCTTTTCCTCTACAGTTACAGTGTACCACACGATTAGCTTAGAAATACAACTAAAACAAACATAAAGTATACAAGCATGTGAGGTTGTCTCATAAGTTAAGTCAATGTTAGGATATGCCCTGTCAATATGGATTCAAGTACAGACATTTTCCTAACCGTCACGCCTCCAGACTTAGTTTTGTGTCTTGTCACTTCCTGTTTTACTTTGTTAATCTCCCGCCTGTTTCACATCTGGTGTTTTTACTTCCTGTCCTCTGCTTTCCCGCCTCTGTGATTACGTGTCCCTGCCTAATGTGCTTCACCTGTGTCTCATTGTCTGCTCCTGTGTTTTCAGTTTGTAATTTCTATTTGAGTTTTCATCTAGCCTTTGTTCCTGCCTGTCTTGCTCGTTCTGACCATTTCAGTCTGTACCTCTGCCTTTTTGGACCTGGACCCTCATCTCTGCCCAATCATTGCCTGATTGAACTGATTACCCGGTATCAAACCCTGGCTTTCCCTTCAGCCTCCAGTCTGGATCACCCCTGTGGATTACAGATTGGAGTTCTTTTTTGGTTTAATAAATTGTGTTTTTGCTCCAAACTAAGACTCTTTAATTCTACTCCACATTTGGGTTCTTATCCCGTGTACCCAGTCAGACACTAGTGGCAGATGTTTGGCAAAATTAAGACACAAAATTCAGAAAAATTAAGAGTAGTGAAAGGATTGCTATTGACTTAAATCTTAATATTACATTTGATTTCCTTCTTTTTTTTCTTTAAAGAAAGAAACAAAAGAAATGAACGATGTCACATTATGAGTGTCATCAGTAAGATTCCCACAGGTGCAGACACACAGCTATGCATGAGCAACCTTGTGTGTCCAGACACCTGTTTGTGTGTCAGCGTGCACGCCTGCAGTTAAATCGGTTAGTGGCAATGAATCACAATGTGGTAAACAGGAGCTCTGATGTAACATGTCTATTCCCTGCTGTGCCTCTACATGTCTGTCAATGTGGCCAAAAGGCCATATGATGATGCAAAGCAGGTTCAACCAGACAGGTGGCATTGCACAGCACAATACAAACCTAAAAGAATTCTCAGAAGATAAATCGTACTTATGCAATACTGTGTAAAAGCATCAAGTTTACAAATGGATTAGTATACTATGTAGACACAGAAATTAAACTTGGCAATACAACAAAGTGATGGATGCTAAAGAGTAATCAATGGAAAAATAGTTGTTTCACACACATTGGAAACCACATAGTACTTATAACCATAGCATTTTCCCAGTGACTTAAACATCATCGCCTTGGGAATAATGTTTTTCTTCAGTGTGGGTGGAGTTGCATCTTGTTTGCATTTTATCTCAGAAAATCCTGCTTTGTATTGATTATATAACAGTCAGTTTTTCCCCTTAAGAGTTCTCACAAACTCTAATTCCTTTTTATACACCATTCATTTAGACCTGATCAATAACCTGAAAATGAGCCCCAATTTATCCAATTTAGTGCTGTATGCAAATACCTGAGCTCATTACAGTCATTGTGAGGAGGCCAGTAGCATATTAGTGGTTTCTCAAAGTGGTCATACATACAAAAAAAAACATGAAATTGTCAGGCATATTTCTGGAGCTATTAGAGAAGAATAACTTCACATTCATCAGCAGAATGGTCCTTTTTAACTAATCACATATTGTCACATGTTATTTTCTGTGTAGCAACAGAAATCATAGTGGTAGTAAATCAATTTCCCATAAACAATCCAGATTTGGATTCAGAATTTTTAGGACTGCTATAGGCTGTAATTTCTTTCTTGAAAATGCCCCTTTTCAAAACACAAATTAGTGTTGAGGATGACCAGTAGAGATGGCATGACATGTCTCATTAAATATCTTCAAATGAAACAGAAAGTAATTTGGAGGACAAATGTTGCCATAGGGAACTGGTGAGTGCAACAAGCATTTACCGTTTGCTGTGTGTTTTTCTTCCTTGTAGCTTTCCTTAATGTTTTAACTGTTATGAAATGCCTCATGTCAGTAGGAGGAAGTGTTCCTGCCTACACAACAGTGCTGAACTGCTGCATCTTTAAGTTACACGAAACTTTGTATGTCAGTAACAGTGGCACTTCTTCAGTGTCATCGTTTGTCAAAGGGAAGTTCTTGAGAAACACCATATTTAATCTATGTGGGCTTTAAAAGCTATTGGCCCTTTTGTTTTTATGGGCTATGTGAGTTGGCGTTTGCACATGTGAAGTCAGGATTTAGCTGTGGAGTTGACAGTTACACAAAAAAAACAAAGCAGAGCAGAGGAGGGAAATGTGTTCCGGTCTGAGTTTAGCCCTAGTGTGGGTCTTATTCACCAGAGGTTTCCCCCTACACTACATTACCCAGAAGTCTCCCTCTCATTGGCCTCTTGCGTGTCACTGTGGCACCAGATGGTTCTCCCCTGAGCAAGGAGGCTAATTTCCCATCACCACCTGGGAACAGCTAGAAACTGATCCCACACTCACCTCTCATTAATTAAATGCTGTAATGGCATGCAGTGACTGCCTGTCCTGTTGGGATCTAACACAGCACCCTGAAGCCCTGTAGATCAGGGAACAGGTAGGAATGCTCAATTTATGTGTCCACTTTACACACAGAAACATTGTGCTCATATCACACATGCATCAGATTACTAATCAGTGGTTAAAGGAAGAATATTTTCAGTTTCATTTGCTGTCATACAGATCATTTCCCCTTGTGTCCTCGATTTACAGTATCTATAACAAGTATGAACCCCCTCAGACGCTTTCCTCTTTTTATTAGTTTCAATGTAATTTAACATTTTTAACAACTAAGAAAAAAAAAATCTATGCAAACACATTTTTGCGAAATAAAATTATTGTCAAAAATGTCAAGTTATATTGACCAATATTCAATTTATAAATGCAATAAAAAGGGAAAACATCAAGGGGGGATACTTTTTTATTTAGAATTGACACACCACGAGATGAAAACACATCAAGTACGTTTTAAATCATGTTCAATCCTGATAAATACAGTTCCAAAACCAAAAGAGATCATGATGTGAGAAAACTAAGATAGTAGTGCAAAAATGTAATTTTGTCACTAATAACAGCCACCAGCTATCACCACCAAGGCAGTGAATAAGTATATTAGTGATCAATCTGCTCAATCATCTCAAGGTTAATCAAACTGCATTGTTTTATCTGATAAAATCATAGGAATATATTACATTTTATTAATTAAATAACTACAGCAAAACGTGAAAAAACATCATTAAATACCACATGTGTACATGACCAAGCCACAGCTGATGTTTATTTTATAACTATGCACCTCCCACTAATTCCACCAACCAATCAACTTTTCAGTCTTGAGAGGGGATGACATTTAATCTGTACTTACAACTTGTAACTTGTGGATAATTTAAGTGTTACATAAGTAATACGCAATTCACACAAGCAGACAAATTATGTGTTCTTACAAGCTTGTATAAAATGGTGTTAAGGAGATCTACTACTCCTGGCCAACAGCTCAGAGACATCGTCTAGGAGGCGTATGAAAGCATCCAACTGGTAGCTCTTAATCTCCTTTTGATCCCTTTAACCAACTTACTACAGCTTCCCCACACCGAAGAGAAGTAAACTAAAAGGGTTCTTGACCCTTGAGATCGAGTTCTTGTCAGAAAGGAGTAAGACGTTTAGACAAGAACACATGAAATGGAAAAAGTGATCTCTTTTTCTAGCTAGGACCGTGTCAAAAAGCAAAGCTTATAAACAAACCTGCTAGAATATGAGGTACAGGCTAGAGGAAACAGAAATCATGTTCATAGTAATGCAGTTTGGTAGTCTGTATTTATCAAGGCTGTGTGAGGACATCAGGTAAATACCAGTGTGTGACCCGTCAACGTGTAGTAAGTTGACCAGAAGAAGTTAGCATGAAGCTACAAACAAGGTCAACTAGAAGACACTGAACAAGCAAAAGGCAAAAAAAAAAAAAAGCTTTGTGGAAAAAATACATCAAATATGTTCCTGTTTGTGTGTGAACTTCACATTAAATCTACAGGAAGCCATCTTTACTGGAAAAAAGACAAAGTGTCAGTCTGCAGATAAAGGACAAAGATGTGAAGGGATGTGCGAGGAGGGACACATGAGTCTGGAGGAAAGAAGTCGGTAGAGAGATATACATCTGTCACTTTCATTCATCTTTCCAAACAGTTAGCAGAGAGGTGGGCG
Organism: Maxillicosta whitleyi; assembly: GCA_029822895.1. Classification (NCBI taxonomy): domain Eukaryota; kingdom Metazoa; phylum Chordata; class Actinopteri; order Perciformes; family Neosebastidae; genus Maxillicosta; species Maxillicosta whitleyi. The sequence continues at coordinate 9,101 of JAPSES010112634.1, read as the reverse complement.
TAAATAACTGGATATATAGTGTGCAGCAGTTACATCAAGTATACAAATCATCAAATGACACAGACGTGCTCCTCAAAAACACCATTTGTTTCTGAGGAACATTTTAATACAACCTACACTGCACCACTCTATTGTAAGTGCATGGAATGATAGTGGATGGATGAAAATAAGGCAAGCAGGAGTTGATAGTCATTGATTTTAAAACAACAGTGCTGTCATCTACCTTGATCCATAATTTAAGAACACCTACACAGAAATAATGCAGCAAAAAGAAATAATAAAACAAATATATTGTGTATAGCTGAACATATTAAAGTAATATGACTGAATCTAACATTGTTGTTTGCTTTCTAACAGTTGACGTAATGACACATTCATCCCAAAAGGCCAGTCATTCATTTCATAATTCATTTAATTTCTCTCCGAAGAAATCTTTTGATGAGTGCTCACATAGCTTTTGAAGCTAATGTGAAATTTGTGTAAGCATGATGGCTTTAGATTTAAAATCATCCTTTTTTCAACAGCATGGGTGCAGCAAAAAAACTGCTTGAATTGATGTCATCTGTGAACTGGCTACCAGTACAAAAAGCAATCATAGAAAGTCCCAAAGACAGAAACAATCTCTGACTCAATAAACGAGTGAGGGTGTGATTTTTTTTTTAAACAACATCCTCATTCCTTCTCCTAGACTGACATCACTGTTACAGAAAGCCAAACATTTCACAATATGATTCAAGTGGTTGAGTCATATTGTGATGATTGAGTTCAGGATCATTCAATAGCTTTAGTCATAAAAGTGTCTTAGAAATGTATTTACTTGACATCTATTAACCATAAAGACCCCAACATCCACTTACAACCAACAGCATCTACTGATCTAAAATGTTTAATAACTTCTAAACCACTAATCTTATCGATCCATGTAAACAATTCGTGTAAAATGCAGTTTGACGTTCAGAGGCTTGTAGTGAACATGGAAACACTGTAATCATTTAAAACATTGATTCACTAATAAAACCCATGGAATTTGATCAATAACAGTGGGTGGACACACTGGTCTTACACTGGCTTATTGATATATTTGCTGAAAAAGTCACTTTTTCCTCAGTTTTCTCCATTTTTGATATACTAACCCTCAACTTTTATGAGCATCTACATAATCAGTGAATTAAATGTAGGAAAATATATGATTTACACTGGGGAAAAAAACACAAAATACAAAGGATAGTATTATAATAAATGGTGATAAATAACTAAACGTTAAATATAGATAAAAAAAAAAGTATATATTTTGAAACTGCTACAAAAGTAGCACTGGGTTAAGCTTCAAAGATCAAATCCAGCTGAGTTTGCTCAGAAGATAAGTATCAAATAAGTGTTGTGTAGAACAAAGAATGTAGAGATAGAGCACAAAAAAATAGTTTGTGTTTTTGAGGTGTGATACATAAGCATCATGAGAGAAGACACAAACAACAACAGGCTCAGTGCAGACTGGGCATATAGTGTGGTAACAGAAAAAACATACAGTAGCAGGTGAGATATAATGTGGTTTTCACTGCAGATGCAAACCTCACAGCATCACTGAGGACATGGTTTGACATCACAGCAGCAAAGCAAAGGCACGCATTTAGTTTTAATTTCTTCACCCACTGTTGCATTACAGCACCTTTTTTTCCCCTGGAGTTTGTGTTTCTTATACAGCGTGTACTACACTAATTACATTATGTCTTATCTTTTGGGATTTTTGAAAATTCTAATCACACTTTGGTAGGGTGGGTGATTTTTTTTATTATTATTGTCTGCTGATATGGTTATTATGAGTAATCCAAAATCTGTGAACACTATTGAAGTGAAAACAAAGCAAAACACTAAAAACAGAAGCTAAGTACAGCAGAAGTTAACTTATTTTTTTTTTAGAAGTTCTCTGTGATGTTGAAGGAAAAGTGAAACTACTCACCACCTAGGTGACAAACAACACAGTGTACTTCTTTGGTTATTAGGTCTACTGACTATGCAATGCAGCACATATCAGTAAAGAGCAGTTTACACCATCCTGCAACGTTAATATCATTCCGAAAAGGGCAATTTTAGGAGAAAATACAGCACAAAACATAAAAGGGATTTATTTCTGCAGTAGCTTAAACGTTCTCAGCTTCATCTCGTCATCTCTAGATCACAGGTAGCTGCTGTGATGAAGATGTTTGGTCTTACTGTGTGACCTAATAATGGAATTTCCTTACGGTCACATGACAACAGAGGAGGAAACATATCTTTTTATCACAATACTTGTCAAAATATTTTATATTCCCATAGAATCACAGCAGACAGAGTGTGATGACTGGAGCAGAAATTGTCTCTTCAGTAGTCCCTAAAGGAATTATGCACTGAATTAAGTTTTTGTACAGCTGACAGACAACATCAAACAACACAATATATTCTGACAGTGGCTGTCACAAGTTGTGTCGACATCAAAAGAGCCCAGTGAGGCTTCAGACTTCCTGAATGTGTGTCATCTAATCTCAAATCGGTTGGATGTTGTGTTTGGCTAAACTCTGACAATATATTTAGGTCATTTTGACATTGCAGCATCATTTCCATTCCATTTCCTCTCCACCTGCTATTGTGAGACTGCATTATGAAAACATTGACTGGATAGCTTAGTGGTTAACATTGGGTTAACATTGGGACTCTGGGGCAAGGCCCTTTACTCTATACATACCTATCTTGTATATAGCCTTTATACTTGTAAGTCGCTTTGGATAAAAACGTCAAATGTAATGTAATGTAACATCAAACACAACCACCTAAAATACCCATCAACCACCTGTTGCATCGATATCACACCCATAAAACAGGCCAAATATCAGCAGATGGACCTGTTTATCTACAACAATCCCAGCCTGTTTTACATTATGACCTACATCAATGTGTGAAAACAGAAAACAACATAACCGATCAAATTAGACATAAATTGGGAAGGATACCTTTAATTTCCTAATGCTATCTTGTACATAAATTAATATATATATATATATATATAATTAATTAAATGTAGTCATTTTTTGTAACAAAAATTGAATGAACTGTAATCTGAACTATTCATCAAGATATATTTTGGTTCATAATACTGAGGTTTAGCTTATATTTTTTTATTATAATAGAGAAATCAAGTGGAACAAACAGAGGCCAATGTAAGAATTATGTAAAAATTTATACCACATTACAGCACAAAAGACAATCATTGCTAATAATGAACAAAAAGAAAATCTGAAATACAAAAGCGGAGTTCCCTGTGAGAGAGTGTTAGCTGACATCAGTGAAGGTCAAGGTTGGCTGCTGTTATTGTACAAAAACTAGCTGGTTTGTTTTAAGTAGATTTGTGATTTTTCCAATAAATTACTTGAGCATCTCTTTTTCTGCTGCTGATGAGGACTTGAGTTTGTAGTGAAAAGGCTTCCACTTCTCATTGTAGGTGTAGCCAATTCAGTCTAGACTTACAGTGTCATAATAATTCTTGGTTTATTATGAGAATTTTAAAAATTGAAAAATGTTTATCCCTATTTCTGGTCTAGAAATCAAAGTTTCAAGCATTTCTATTGGTCCTGAAGACGTTAAATAAATAAAAATATGAAACAATGAAACAGAATGTTTTAAATACTTTAGAGAAATATTGATTTGAAGCATATTTTGATTTTATGCACATGTAAACTGTCCTATATCTGAGTCATCAGCCTCCAAGAGTCATTTATATCATTTACAAGATATTAACACTCCTAATTCGTGAACCTTCCCAATGAGACATTAAGTGAAATGTAGTAAGAATAAAGATTTAAATACAAATGCACACAGGAATGAATTAATGTGTTGTACAGTTTTACCATGCAGATATCTAGAGTATGTCATCAAGGACAAGTGACATAACAGGTTATTTTACTTTTCATTAAAGACCCATGGCACAGGTCCACATGCCTTGAATACATTTAATTTTGGTCACACAGATTTATCAGATCGAATATACTGTTGTAGACCAGCAACGGTCATTAAAAATGAATAAGAGGAATTACCATCTTTGTTCACTGCAGCTCCCTGGTGTTTCCCGTTGCTAATTCCTAATCTTAATGACTACCAGATAAGCACAAGTGTTAATTAAAGAAAGCTGCATGGTAATTATATCTCTGTGGGACCTGCGCCAATGCCCCCTCGCCAGCACCTCCTCCAGCTGACACTCCAGTCTAGTTTCTCCACCCGCACGTTACTCGCTCACAACATTAAGCATTCACTGCACTCACACTCCACCCATAATCTCCTCCTGACCCAGTGTTTTCACCTAGTTTCTGAAAATGGAGGGGGATCCGCGCTCTGTGACACGGAAATAATAAAAAACACAATATTTTGGACTGGTCTCATTTGCCCAGAGCAGAGTTATAGGTATCGTTGAAGCCCTGCCAGTGAAATCGCTGAGAAGCGTATGAAATAAAAATCAATGTTTTCTTAAGCCACTGAAAAAGAAGAAATCTAAAAATGGATGCAGCTCATAAAGAACATGTTAGCCTTGAAAAAGTATTCTGCTTAACTCTGGAATCAGAAATTACCACTGCCTCACAGAAAATGAAATGGGGTAGAGGGGTGCAGGTGCCGCCGTTGGTCTTATGAAATTACCATGACATAAGAATCCATCACAACCAGCTTGTCTGCCTTGGTGCTCACTTCTGCAGCAGAATGACAACAATCTGTCAACTCATCTGTGAGTCCACCCCACGAAGGGGAAAGACACTGACAGGCGGAAAATAATAACAAAATGGACAACAAAGACTTTGCCAGCATCATGTGGTTATGAGTTGAGCTTATTAAAAACCACAGTGGAAAATAAATATGCAAACACCCCACCCACCCCCTAGCAACACAATAAAATATGGTGTGAAAGACACAGAGTGAAGAAGGAGAGAGAACAGACTCCCTGCTGCTAATTTAATAGACTGACTAAAGCAGGCTATGCAATTCCATTATGTTGTGTCATCTGTCCCGCAGAGGTTGGATCAGTTCCTTGGGGAAGGTTACAGCAAATGACAGACATAATCAGATACAATCAAGTCATTTGGGATCCCAAATTAAACGCCACCACGGCACGTTTACATGCTGATGACACTACTGTTTATTTCTGACGTCACTTCTTTTTTGTTGGTTGACAATTGAGAAGAAGTCAAACACAGTGTCTTAACATGATGCCTTTCAGATGATGTTTCTTACATTACCTGTGTGATGATCACGTTGCACAACACATGCCAGAGCAGTAATAGTTAAAGTATAATAGCCTGGATGATAATTTGATAATGATTGACTTTGTTAATAATGAATAGATAGAGGCAAGGATTAGAACAGCTGCATTAGAAATGACATTTGTTGGAGGGCAGTCGAGCCAAACTAACAGATAAATGAGCTCAGTACCTGTGAGGAAATTATACTGTATCTGTGAAGTTACCACAATTTCTACTTAACCTCGCATTGTCAACCTGTTGCCAAGCAAATATACTGTCAGAAAAAAAAAAAAATATTTGTACCTCTTCTCATGAAACAATTGTGACAATGTTCTTGATAAAAATGTAACTGGGACTGAGAATTAGAGTGATGTGCATAACTAGGAATAAAAAGACACATGGTAACAAAATTATTCCAACTTTATGGCCAACAGTGTACTGTATAACATATATAAAGTCTAAGCACATCATCGGTGACCCACTGTGCTACATAGTAAAATACTATTAAATTAATCACATTTAAATACATGTAATCAATAACTGCTCTGATTATGTGTTTCCATGATATCACAGCTATGGCATCAGGACTTTTTTCAGCACCAATACAGATGAGACTGGCTCTGAGAAAAGGCAAAACAAGAAAGTAACTGAAGGTAAACCAGAGAATGACCTGTGACCTACAGGGTTTAAGCTCATCCTCAACCTGAATCTGGACACATTCTCCAACTATGATCCTCAACAACCAAAAACCACCCAAACTAAACCAGAAGTGCAGAGCTAGTGGCTCACAGAAACACGATGACCCTGTCAGCCTATTTGGATTATTTCAGAATGATCTCATGAAATCGCATTGTATGTCATGGCGCTTCTTATGGCATTTGGCGTGCTATAGTTAGACATTTTCATCCTTTCGTGTATTATTCAAAGCCATTTGATCAGATTGTCAATGAGGACCAAGGTCTCCAGTTTACATATCTGTAACTGCTAAAACTAACTCCTCCAAATGCATCCCCACACATTTAATAATATCTGGACAAGAGAATAATGATTCGTGGACGTGTGAGCAGAGGAGGAGGGCCGAGAGAATTTGGATCCACAGGCTCGAGACCACCATGCCGGGGGGGTGGGCTGACTGATGATTGATGACCCCCTATCCATAAATGAATCTTACTTTTCATAAATCTTAATTTTTTATTTATATTCATTATTTATTTATCTACTGACTGGTTTTAGAGAATTAGGGCTACTTTATTTTGAGTGGTTATTGTGAAGTGGTTCTTTTATATTTACTTTTTTTTTTAATTTATTTTAGCACTTAAATAATTGTATTATATTTTTTTATCATGCTTTGTTTTTCTGGAATTTGAAGTACTTAATTATTGTTATTATCCTAGCACTTAATGTTTTACTAATTTTAGCATGGTGTGTTTGTGTCAGCACTTACTTTTTACTCCAGTACTTATGCTCTCTTACAGATATCTCCCTCCTCTAGAGTTGCATATGAATTTTATTTTACACAACTATCTACTAATTTTATTGGATATATACAACTCCTACATTTTCCTACCTAACCCTAACCCTAAACCTAACCCTAACCCCTACCCGCTAATCATGTGGTATTTGATGCTGTGTGAACATACACACAGAAAGCTTATAATGTGTACAGAAAACACACCAATTACAAGTGTCATGTTATCTGCACACAATTCATTATATCATGTTAATTATTTAATGTTTATGATCTTGTTGAATCTTGTCCATAATAAAATACAGGACAAACAGCACAAAACTGTTCATTTATACAGTTTTCTCCACCACAACAAAGACGCAGGTAGACATGAAAGTGGAATGAAAAAGGGGCAACTCTTCAACAGTGATCAAAAATGTTACTTTTCAAGAGGGTTGATAGATAGGAAATAGGAAAATGTATAAAATGTGTTAGACAAAAGAAATGTCAAAGAAAAACTTCACTTATAGAGGAAACCTTTTGCCTCAGTGGGCATTGAAACCAGATAGAATGACACTCAAAAGAAAGAACCATTTTTACACAACCCCTTGGCATCTTCTGAACAGCAGGAATCATCCTGTCTAAAAAAAACCCCCAAAAAAACACTGACGGAAGACTTCAAAACCACTCACGGACGAGGTCATGGTGGATGGTTAGATCAAGTGCTTGAGTTCTGAATGTATCCCAGGGAGGCAGATCAGAAGGTGCTCATTTCGCATTTAATATATAAGTATATAACTATTGTAATGACAGTCTGACCTGTTTTAGCCTATGGATTGTGAATCATTCCTCTATCTTAGAATTTGTTTTAAAAATGTGAAGAAACTACAGCGTCACTAAGGGAATTGCCTGTTTTTTGGCTGTTAAAAGTCAGTCCTTGTGCTTTATGGTTTATATTTTTTACATTCTCTACTGTTTCCCTCATTAGACAGTCAAATCATGGTAGAGTGGTCCATCCTCAGCCATAAAAACAATTTGAAACTCCATTATCTTTTGATTATTTTTTTTTTTTTACATATTACATTTTTTGTGTGTGTTTGTTTTCCTGCAGTGGTGACAGAAATTATTTGTAACACAAAATCTGAATATGCAGATGGACACCAGCATGTATCACTGGAAACAAAGCAACTAAGCAAAAGCCTCCATTAGGTCTGTTCATTAGTCAGAGTAAAGTGGCTGTTGCGTATGGTCAGTAGGAGTGGAGAGCAATGTGGATTTAGCCATTATGTGCTGCAATGCTTTTGTTGCTAAACAGGAGGCCATACTTCTTACTAGTTTGCCTACCCTGCTCTCTGCCCCCTTTTACTGAATATAGTAACACTTCTATCAGGTTTATTTGCAAAGGCACAAGACGAATTAATCCATGATTAATATGTATAAGGGTGCTTCTATGGTCCCTAAAAAGAGGACAGAGGGGCTAAAAATTTAACTAACGACTATTAACGACTGATGTTATGAAGCAAGTTTGGAAGCACTTTAGGTCTATTTTAAAAACCAATGTTTAATGAAATAAAACAGGATCTATTTTTGAGATAAAACAATGTATTATTTTGTATACAAAAATCTGTATGTAACACGATAAAAAGGACAGGAAAATTAAACACTACTACTTTTTATATATCATTTATTGTTTCACAGGTACATTTTGAACTAATTATGCAAGGTGGAGTGTTTCACAAAAATGACGGCTGTTGCAAAGTCACTCATGATTTATTGTTTAAATGGGCGTGTTACGCATGCAACACGAGTGGACACAATGGGTTACATGTGAAACCTGAGTGAGACTGCAATAAAAAATTTCATTAAAAACCTGCATGTCTGGATTAGAAAAACCCCTAGGATCGTTAAATTTTACACATTATCTTTATTTATAGTGGTAGGTATCATGTGTCAGCCAATAACCGAAGGACTGACGGTTCAAACCCTGCTCTGTCTGTTATGTCCTTGGGGCAAGACACTTTACCCTCCTTGCCACCAGGGTCAGTCACACTGGTGTATGAATGTTTGGTGGTGGTCGGAGGGGCCATATAGGCACAAATTGGCAGAAATGCTTCCATCAGCCTGTGCCAGGATAACTGTGGCCACAAATGTAGTTTACCACCACCAGACGGGGCATGTGAGAGTGAATGAATAATGGATCAATAATGTAAAGATTTTGGGTGCCTTGAAAAGCCCTATAAAAATCTAATCCATTATTATTTGACTATTTCAAAACATGTTTTCCAGATCACCTGCATTGACACCTAGGTAGCTTTTCCTGTCCCAAATTGGTTCTATTTTTGGCCCCAGTATTTTATTAAAAATTTATTCATTTTGGGATGGCTCAGAGCAAGAGAATA
>JAPSES010112591.1:15000-17522 GCA_029822895.1 Maxillicosta whitleyi | reverse complement strand
AACTCCATGGGTTTTACTGGTGAATCAATGTTGTAGAAGATGACGGTGTTTCCATGTTCACTACGGAGCCTCTGAACATCTAAATGGGTCATATCCGATAACCATGAAAAGATGAAAAACTGTATTTAACGCCAATTATTTACATGGATTGATGGAATTAATGGATCAAACATTTAGATCAGTAGATGTTTTTACTCACAGGTGGAAATTTGGATCTTTATGGGTTAAAACATGCCACCGCCCCTTCTTCTATTAATCTCCTCTGCATACAAATATGATTCAGTCGCCATCAGAACCCCCTCCCCCCGCCCCCCCAGCCCTCCATACATGCTAGCGCTCTGACACAAAGCCCAAGTTAGACCGGGCCTCTTTGCTTGACACACATGGTTTTTATTCATGCATCCAACACACACAGGTACACACATCTCTACACAGCTTATATAGAATATAAAACACACAGACAGGCCTACACAGCAACACAGGCTTTGCTTTGGAAGGCGAAGTTACTGTAATTGGAGTGCCTTTCAAAGCCTCAGCTTCACCAGGAAGAATGGTATCAAAACTGACAGCATTTGCTGGATTTCTCATTGCACAGCTCACGGGCTGATGCTCAGCTCTGCGCGTCACAACCCTGAGCTTAGGCTTCCGAACCACGCTGAACACTGAAGTCACTTTCTTTTTTACCTCCGGCATCCCTTGAAGTTAGAGCGAGTAGTGAGTGTGAATGTAGCGGGTAGTTTGTCAAACAGACACTTTCAGTATAAAGAGCTGAAATCTCCCTTTACAACAGGATCAGGGGGTGGTTTTCAAGGTATTTGCTAAAGATTTGTAATCAACTGTGTGAAAGTATAGGCAGGTATTCATTCAGATTTCAATTGCACTCATTAATTCTGGACATTATCAATTCCCCATTATCTTTCTGACAGGGATGCACAATAAATGTTTTTTTTTTTTACAACCGATACCAATAACCGCTAATTTCCTGGTTTCAGCTAACCGATACCAATAACAAACTACAATAGTTCCCATTAATCAAATTCTTTTATTATTATTTTACATCAGTGGTAAAACTCAGCTAATAGTAAAATAAAGGCTTCTACAGAACAAAAAGTCCACAGCTGCTTAAATTGGACAACAGACTAAAGGTTTTCAGTGACTATTTATGTACACATGCATAATTTGGTGATGATGGACAACTGTTTTTGGATATTAAGCAATGTTAAGCTTTTCTCTATGATGTGTGCCTATGAAGAGGAAAAGACTATAACATCCATAAATGTGGTGTTACTGTTGTGGTTTTCGCAGAGGTGAATGTGGGCATGGCTAGAGATGTCCACACAAACTTTAGTGATGATTGATCACTGTTTGCACTAAGCTACGTTAATCTTTTTTTTAATATATTAAACATTTTAGAACGTCCCTCTGCTGCTGCTGGACCAAAACAACAGCCACAATCACTTCATCTTCCTCTTCGTCTGGCAGCTGTAGCAGAGACTAACTGAAAACCCTTTTACTTACAATGTACTGATCCAGACCTCCTATTCTTCTTGGTTTTAGTGGTGGTTGGCAGGGCAACAACACACACTGTATCCTAGAGAAATGAACCAAAATCAAAGCAATTTAGATTTATTACTATGAGCTTTATTTGTTGGTAAAACCTTTAATCATCCGATTTATCTGAATGATGCCATTTTGTTCAATATCGGACTGTTGTTTGTTTTGTTGCATGACGAAGATACTTTTATTATATATGAGGTTAGTGTAAACAGACTAATGGGACTGCTCATGCTATATGGCCCATATATCCATATGTACTTATACTTTTTTAAGGGTCCCATTTTTACCTTGTGCTTTAACATTTCATTGTAATATTTGCAATGATTATAAAATGAATCTAATCTAATCTGATAAATGATTTACTGCAGAAGTAAAGCTGACAGAGTGGGGAGGGGGGCATAGTAACATGGAGTCCATATGCTTTTGAGGCAACATGAGAGGAGACGTAATAAACTACAACTGCACAAATATGGCAATGAGACTGAATTGAAGCTGATGAAAGAAATGAACCAGAACGGTGGAGGATCCAACAGACCTTATTAAGCTATTGCTTTAGTCTCAGATAGTCAAACAGTTTCAACAATGCTACTTCTTCTCATTGTTAAGTGTTAATTAGCGGTCTGTTATTCAGCTTTGAGATCCATTAGCGCCACCAAGTGGAACTGCAACGCTCTCAGTCATGGGCTTTGGTAGTCTCATTTCTTCACTTATGTTTGACATCATGTGGTAAAATACAGTTTACCAGTGGAGTCTGGTGTTTGGTTTCATACTTGATCAGTTTGAAAAAATGTACATCTGTGCAGCCCCAATTAACTGCAGCCAAATATGTGCTGATGTCTTTTTTAATCTATCACTGGAAAAAAGATTTGCCATCTTAGTCCCTTCACTCCAATGTCCACTATCAACAGAACACCACCTCCAAAAGGTCAGTTTTACCATCAAAACAAGGACATGACTCAATAGTA
>JAPSES010112591.1:0-12500 GCA_029822895.1 Maxillicosta whitleyi | reverse complement strand
CGAGACACTTATCTTGTTTTTCATCGGCATCAGCTCACCTTTCCTTGACTTTATCAGACTAAGATTCTGTGTTTCCCCTGCAGGTATTGCACTCCCTCACAGTGGTTGATCGTCACAGCAAGGCAATATATTTTGATGTGATCTGCAGCTACGAGTAAGGCAACAACAGCAGAGGATGACACTTAAAAAAAGTTAGCAAGAATGCAAGAATATGGTTCACTGTCTTCGAACTATGATACATTTATCATGACAGCCTCCTTTTCAGAGGTTCCCTACAATGTTTAGTTGATGTCCCACCCAGTAACATAATGATACATATGTCAAAGTAGCGGCAATTCTGGATCGACCAACCTACTATCCATATGATTTAAAGGAGTGATATTTACTTTTTTAAATGGAATTATGCATTTTCAAACATTTCCCTGTGGTCTATATAAACAGTAAATGTTCTGCTTGGGTCTGAATTCTTCATTAATTCAACTCCACAGGTCCATTTTCAACACTATTTCTGAGTAATGACACCCAAAAGATCATTTTGAACACTGGCCCTTTAAATACAAATGAGCCACTTCACACATCACCCCCTCCAGGATGTTGGCTGTGCTGCTCTGTCCCGTTCACCGACTTGAGTTTGTTAATACAACCAACAATTTAACATTTTAGGCAATAAGCCGGAAATTTAGACATATTTTCTGTTTTTACTACAACCACTGCTGCTGATAAATAATTATGTCATACTTGGAGAAATATTCAACTGAGGTTTTGACCTTACAGTATATGTGCAAATGTCAATAACAGACATAACAAATTAAGAAGGAATTAAAAAAGAAAAAATTACAATCGATTTTTACCAAAATTAATATAAAGCAAATTTTCAAACTTTCTGAAATATTATGGTCCGAATACACAAATAAATGAACCAAAGACTAAAAAAAAGGGGGTTTAGATAAATATGACCCCTATAACCTCACATTTATTAACGCTTTGACTCACTTGGGACTGTGGCAAAGGTGACACTAACGTCCAATAACGTCTGGTACCTGGTCGTGCTCTTACATGATTGAAATGCAAAACAAAGCCTGTGCCAAGTCGAAGCAGTTGAGCTGATAATGCCAGTGCAAAGGCAGCGTCAGACTTTACTCAAACCTTGTATTAACACGGGTCCTGAGTGACTGCATGGTAAGTTGGCAGCTCTGATGTCAGTTGTGAATGCGTTCAGGATGCATTAGACACAATGACACACACATGTTCACATTTAGCAGCATGAACCTTAATACTTAACCTTCGTGTGTAAGAGAAATTCAACATGTTAATAGTGTCATATTGAAGTGTTACACGTCTTTACGCCAATGACACTGCCAGTTTTAGTTTCAGTGGTAGGAATTCTTTTTAGACGCTTGAAAATTCAGTAACAGTGAAGTGTCTGCTACATCAGACAACCACTAAAACAAACAGAACAAAGCTGTTATATTGATATTAAAGGTGTGTGTATTGATTTACAATGACATCTTAAGCAGACAGGAGAAGTCTCCACCTTTAACAGCTGCTGGTTGCTTTCAAGGTGCACATTAAAATAAACTGACATTTCACTTCCTGTTGTTAAACTGATATAAAAGATTGTAATTAATTTAACCCTTTAATGATAGCATTCTCTCTGGTGCTGCATTTTTGCACATTAAAGCATTCAAATTACTGTAACTCCTGAACTCTTTCCGCAATATATACAGTATATTGCATATAGTACTGTATATGCAATATACTGTATATTATATTATTTATTATTATTATTATTATTTTCAAGTTCACCCTTATAAACCCTGTAAGAAATATGCTAACCCGTCAAGTCAGTTGTTTTCCTTTTTACTAAAGCACCCTGTTTTAAACATTTAATATTTGTAATAATGATGAATGTCTAGAAATTAAAAGTTAAGTTCTTCCTGGAAACAAAAGTGCAAAAGAATTGACAAGGAAGATATTTTTTTTTACACTTTTAGTGCAAAGAAAACATGAAGGCACTTGGGCAACCTGATACAATGGCAGTCTTAAAAGGGTTGAAAACCACAGGTAGGAGCTTGTTTACATATAGTGTGGGAAAGTGACTGGAGAAACATAGTGAGATGCATTTCAATGTCTGGTGTGAACAGATGTGCTTCCAGCTGGCCACTTGAGAACGAATCACTCAGGACACATTAATTCCAGGTCTGAACAGGGCCTCAGTCTCAGTATTTATTCTCATTGTGATTTACACTGCCTTAGAACGGAGCTGATTTCTAAAGGGGCACGCACATTTATGCATACTAATGGTGGTGAGACAGGAGACCAAAACTGTCTTCTCAAATCTCTCCCTCGTGCCAACGAATTATCAAGCGTGATTTGTAGTAGGAGACTGGGATTACCAGAGGAAATGCTTGGCATGCTGGTCTATATACAGTTCATAGATGCAATAGTGTGCTTAAATCTGATCCAACACATACTGTAAATACATTACAGTCCAAAACATGTGCTAGTGTCAAACTCAAAAAACCTGATTAGTGACACTCAGTCCTTCCTTTAGTTGTCATTTTATGTTTTTCTTCTTATATATATATATATATATATATAATGAATCTCATCATTAAACTTTTTTGTTTTACGAATTAATAATACAACAAATATGAACAAGAGGACATCACGACCAAGCTAAGCAGTTCTATATCTGCAGCATCAAAGAAGTCCACCAATGGTTGCCATGTTTGACATAATGTTTCCCCCTCTGTACAAATTGAATTTTTAAATGTTTCATTCCATCTTGTAATAAAATTGAATACACTGTCTATGTGCTAACATCACATGGCATATCATATTCAAATTTGTGCAGTTGCCAGCTCCATTCAAAATAGATGTTTTTTGAAGCTGTTTTTTGATCATTTGGACATTGTTTTAAATAGACACGACATATGGGCTTTTGAAGCCGGAGTCATATAAAATTCGGACCCCATGTAAATCTGACCCCCAGGTAACTTTTCTGTATGAATTGTGATGTTTTTTTTTTTGTTTGTTTTTTTTTAATAAAGAAAACTGAGCCACCCCATAGAATTTTGATATGAATTTGTACTGTATGTTAATAAAATGTTCTAATACATGTCTATATCATAATAATCTTAAATATATGTGTATAATCTGAAAATTTCACCAGAAACTACTAAATTAATTCATTCATATAACCATTGAAATAAATAATCTGAGTTTGTTTTAGAGTTGCTGGACATCAGACATGAAATCTACTGTAAATTATGAAAAAAAACTGGGGAAAAAATAGGTTTTATATATATATATATATATGTGTGTGTGTGTGTGTGTGTGTGTATTGTAATATTTGTAACAAAAGCTATTTATCACCGAATGGGTGAAGACAGACTGCAGGAAAGGTTATGGGATATGAATTAATAACAGTTTTTTTTTTTTTGAGTAAATAACAGTTAATCACAGATATATTTGTAATATCATGTGCTTGTATATTTGTGCAATGTATGGAGTTAATGAAGTTTTGTACTTTCCATAACATTTTGTATTTATATATACTTAAAATAAACTTTAATATATACCTTAAATGAACTTTTTTCATACAAATTTGGTGATTTATTGGAGATGGGTCACTTTTCTATCTGCACTTGCAACTGTCACATATGGGTTCTACTAAGGGGATTTTTTTTTTTTTTTTTTTTTTATAGTTTCAGCTTTAACAAACGGCTTATATAAGATGTTAAATTATAAAAGCCCATGTCGTGTGCACACAGAGAAGGAGTGTCCATTCATTTGGGCCTTTGTCCATTAAGCTTCTCACACACTAATTGTCATTTTATTTACTTGTGTAGCTAGCTAGATTAAAAGTTTAGCTGAGTTCCTCACTTTATAATGTAAAAAATATTGATATTGTTTTTTTACATGAAATTTGGAGGACATCAGAGTGTTTGTTGGCTTCTCCTCATTCATCTTCTGAGTCTACTCTATATATGCGTCCACAGTTGAAGTGGGATCACCCAACACCCAGCGTGTGTTCTTGTGCATTAGCGCTGCTGGGTAAGAAAAGAAAGGCTGATATCTCAGCAGCAGCCATAGCACAGCAGTTACTGTCCTCTGCTGCTGAAAACACAAGAAAAATAAAACAAAAGGCCCGGCAACACTGATGACAGAATATCCAAAGAACGGAGCGCTCCAATTCACTAAACACCGCATACTTTCACAGATGACTAATAACTTCACCAGCCTGTGGTTTTCATATAAATCATATTTGGTAGATAAGACAGAAGTCAGACAAAAGTTGAGACTGACTTTTGTTTCCTTGTTGCGACTGAAGAATGTGAACGTTCTCTCCAATACCGTGCATTTATGACAAAGCTTTAAAGAGTAACTGCACCCAGGTCAGTGGATGCATTTCCCTCCACTATACATCACATCTGTCTTCACCTTTTAAATCATAAGAATCTGTGCAGCAACTTATTCCCTCTGTACTAAATCTAGTCGAGGGCTTCTCAAAGTCCAGTCCCAACCCGTGGCTTGTGTTATAAATATGTTATAAATAAGTTAAATATAAGTAAATATAAATATGTTTTGAGATATATTTTTTTAAATCGATAAAGTGTTAATGAATACACAGCGTAGCCCCAGGTTCTTCACATCAGTCCTGTCCCCAGATGACTGTGATTTTGTGGTTTATTTGCCTGTAGTTGATATTGTTGATAGGATGGTGTGATGTTGAGAGCGTGCTAATGCTGCCAAGTTCATGTATTATCATTGCACCGGAGAATTTTCCATCATCTCTTAAATCATACAATGTTTCTTCCTCTAGACATTGCTAGTCCACGGGTCAGCGATCTTTAGAATTTAATCTGAGAATCTGAGTGGAACTGCAAACAAAAATGTAAGACATTTCACGATGGGGAGGCTATATATTATTGTTTTCACTTGGATTTCTATCATAATAATCCAACATCTGGTATATATAGTGCAACAACAAGAAGAAAAAGAAATTGAAGCTTATATATATTGGTTGGTATCACTTTAAAAAAACAGAAAACACAGACTTAGAAACAAACTACGCACGACTGAGACTGTGATTTTGGCACGAGGTGTACCAAATGAAACACATTGTGGATGATGGAATAAAAAAAAAAAAACAAACAAACAAAAAAAAAAAACTATACTTGTGTATATGCTTTATAGATAGACAATGTAAGAAGGGCTTTAGATCTGCAACAAAAATAACAATACTTAAATAAATAAAAATAACTACAAAAATAATGTTACTCCCATATGCTCCTGTTACTGAAAGTAAATGGAGAGACGTTAAACAGCCCCATCTGGTCTGGAACTATGTCCTGGACTATACGATAAAGATAATGATTGCAGTAGTGATACTATCAATATAACAGGTGTTTGGATTATTATTATTATTATTATTATTGGAGCTGATGCACTGGATGATGGCTGGAGCGTATTGTTTGTCTAAAAAGTTTTAATAAGTAAGTTTCTTTTGGTTTTTCCCTTCCAGGGTCACCACAGCGAATCACATTCACATGTTGATTTGGCACAGGTTTCAGCTTTTTAGAGCCAATAATAAAAGAGAAATTTACACACACACACCCCCTCAGATTTACCTAATGATGACCTTAAATAATGCAAAAAATATACATTCTTGCTTTGAGCCTTCCCACAATTAGTGATTTTTTAATAAAATATTAGGACTAAAAATATTTATTTATTTGTGTATTTAGCAGGGACAGTACACATTAATGAACATTTCTGTAAATTTGCCAGTATTACCAAAAAATATATATATATATATTTTTTTTTTTTTCAACTGTTGTCCCTGGTTAAGGAGTAAAGTGCCAGCATTCATAAAATTAGAAACATTTTAAAAAACACATTACATAGCATTAGTCCACATATAAAATGTACACAGTTAACCTTTAAGTATTAGTAGAAACACCTAGGGAGACATTGGCGCATGGGCAAGTGATCATGTGGCATAAAACAGAGAAAACATGAGTCCAGTCTAATGAATATGAACAATTTACCTGGTTGCAAAAAAAAAAAAAAAAAAACTGAGTCTGGATCTTAATCTGGAAAACATGACTTATGGTCTACATGACAATGGTCTTATATTCCACTAAAACTAAAGACACTGTTAAATTTGTTGATCCTAGTAGTTTTTCTAATCCAGACATATGGGTTTTTCATGAATCAGCAGTCTCGTTCCAAGTTTCTAGTGTAACCCACTGTGTCCACTGGCGTTACATGCAGAATCTGCCCATTTAAACACAAATAAATTGAGTGTGATTTTGCAGCAGCGGCCATTTTTATGAAACACTCCCGTTTGCCTAATTAGTTCAATTCCCAAATTGTACCTAAGTGTAAAGAGATATCTTTAGAAATAGTAGCATATAATTTTCACGTCCTTTTGAACTTGTTACATGCAATGATGAAAATCTGTTTTATCTGAAAAATAGCTCCTCTTTTATCTCAGTAAATATTAAACAGACCCAACGTCCTTACAGACTTGCTGCATAACATTAGTCTACGTATAGTTTGAATTTCTAGCCCCTCTGTCCTGTTTTTAGGGACCAGTTTCATAGAAACACCAACTTCAGGGTGCATTGAACTCACCAAAAATACTGACAGATGGTGCATTACTAAGGAAGAGATAACTGCATGTATAAAAGGATGCAGCTTAAAACAATGTCAAAGAATATTTTACAGTCTAAGAATTACTCTGAAAACCTTCTTATGATAAGTTATTATAAGAATAAACGTGTGATCGCTTTAAAAGGAAACCCAGCTCCAGATCATACAACTACTCTAGTCGTCTTTCTAGTTCAGCAGGCTTTGTACCGCTAACTTTGCAGCTAAAAGTCTTTATAGTCTTTCGCTTCTCCTTTTTTAAAAATTTGCGTAGTCACAGTGTTTTGTAAAGATACTGGATATGTAGTTTTTCCGAGAAGGCTCTACATTTGAGACCTTCCCAGCTCACATGGAACATTATCCTGGGCAGGAGGTTTGTTTCTTTTAACCCCATTCGATACTCACTGTTCACATTTCTCCATTTTTTTTTTTACTTGGCATTTAACCTCATTTACTCCTGGCTTAGACTCTTCCCCGTTCCATCTATTTTATTCTTTTCCCTTTTGTATACACCTCATGCTACACATTTTAAAGATCTCTGAGAAAATCTGAAACATCCTGACCTTTAATTAACACCCAGGAGTAAAAACCTAATCGCTCACCTTCCTTTTCCCCCATTATTTCACTGCTATAATCTTGATCAGTAGCTAAGTATCATATGCAGAGTACCTCCTCATGGTCTCCAGAGGCGCTGCTTTGTCAAGCTCTCCCTGACTTCCAGTGGTGTTTCTGATGTATTAACTCAGTTAATACCCCCAACTTATGGAGCGCATTACGGCCATCCCATTATAAAGAGCACATTATTTCTGCTACGACTGCCCGGCTCATCTTGATGAGCTTGTTCTGATGGATGAACTCAGGTCTAGTGAAAGTTTTGGCAATGAGACACGGGGTAAGGAGGGGGTGGAGGGTGGGGTGGGGGGGAATCACATTAGCCATGAGAAACTTTGTCATTAGGTAAGAGATCAGAGAATAGTTCAAAACAAATGAGCGCAAAAACGGTGCGACAAGGAAGGACTCATTAGTCATAAATGGGTGCTAATAGCAGTGCAAGTGGTTTTCAATCACGCACTGATCCTGTTTGATAGCGCTGGCTGCCAGAAAAGGAAAAACCCACTTGACAATCAGAATACCAATGTTATCATTTAGGCACAGATGCTTCTACCATAAATTTCCAAATAAACTTCTCACCTGCTTTTCATTCCTTATCATTTGGTTTAAGTCCAAGTGATCAGGAACATCATTGTGGAATACAAGCAAAATTATGTGCAAAATGAAAAAGGAAGTTGTTCTTTTATATATATATATAAAAAAAAGTACTGCTACACTAAATAATAATAATAATAATACATTTTATTTTTAAGTGTCTATCAAGACACCCGAAGACACTCTACAGCAGAAGATAAAATAGACAAAGCATAAAATACAAAGAAGTCAACAATTAGATGACATTGAAAGTCCACAGTTAACAGCACAGTAGTAGAATAGCCTTTGGACTCCTGGTATTTTAGAATTTAACCTCCCATATTTGTGTTTCACAAAGCTCAATCACACAGGACAAGCAAAATCTACTTTTCTGCCATTTACATTTAACTGCAATTTATTGGTATTAGTCGTTAGTTCTGATGTCAAAGGCAAGTTCAACACTTACAGACAAATGTTCCTTATTGTAGCTGTCACATTTCATCCATCTTTTCAGATGTTGCTTCTTTGAAAGATTCCTTTGCTTTTTCAGTAAACATTGATGATATGCCACTACATGAACCTCTTGAATATCCACTTAAAGCACCTTTAGATCTTTGCTTTATCATCACCAGCACAGCCTCTATAGTCCTCAACAAAGAAAATAGGCTGAATAAAAGCAGAGGAAACTAAGACGTTGATTCGCATGGTACCTCTGTGTTAGCTCAAATAGCGTCGGTAACTTGCAGCGGTAGTTGTTACTTTCATGCTTACAAAATTGTACACATGGCTGGTTTTTATGTTTTATTTTATTTAGCCTTTATATAACCAGGAAAAAAGCTCATGAGGATTAAAATTCTCTTTTTTTAAGAAAGTCTTGGTCAAGACAGCAGCAGCAGATGATACATAAAATAGGAATGGAAATTGATATTTAAAAAAAGAAGGACCAGTAAAGGCTCCAGTTTCAAAGAACTGGAATTTTCTGTCAATGATTCAATGGTTCAGGCTTTACAGGGTTGATTTGGTTATTAACCTGCCTGTTCTGTTTAGTCTGTTGTGTTTTCTTGTGTTGTCTGTAAAGCTGCTGAATATGCTCCTGTTTATTGTACAGTGGATTGAGTGCCAAGAAAGGTGCCTATAAATAAAATGTATTCTTATTATTATTTGATTTTTCCTTGAGATTAATGAAGTATCTATCTATCTATCTATCTATCTATCTATCTATCTATCTATCTATCTTAAAACCATCTCAAAGCAGAACCTGAACCCATTAAAATCCATCTACTCTACATCCATATTTATCCTTTTCCCAATCATTTAAAATGACTTTGACTGGATCTACAGAGACTAGTTCCTTCATTTTGATCTCTTTCTCCAACTTATACTCACTGGATTAAGATGACTTTACGTTTTTAAAGTCATTGAATATATCTGAGAACCATTTACAGCCATTCCCCAACAGAGCTGCACAAACTTAACACCTGATCTAAATGCACATCCTTGTTATAACACGCAATGCAAAGTTAGGTTCCTCTAAGACATGCACTGGTAAATTTTCCAGACATTACCCAGAAGAGCTGTATATGAGAATCCAAATGTCCAAATCAGTCTGATGGGACATTAAACAGTCTTCACCCTCCTGCAGTCTGCTCAGTATAATGTCTGTGTAATGTCCAGCTCGTGTGTGAACAGGTCATTGCCTGTGATAATCTAACTGTCATGCCTGAGAAGCTACGAATGGCAAACTCCTCTTTGGTCAAAATTGTGATTATTCGGTTACAAGAACTGACACGACATATCTCTGCTATTACAACAGGCATAACATTATGAGTATTTGCACATTATGGCTGTGTGATGCCAATAAAAACAGCTGAGGATGGAGATAAGTTGCGGATGCAATGACATCAGCAGGTATGGATTAATACATTTTGGAAGTGCTGGATTAGGCTAAATGTAAAAAAAAAAAAAGAGAGAAAATGTTCCATTCCATATTCCATTTTGTACTCCAGCAGAATGTTACCACCTATCTTATACTTATATCAATGCAAAAACACTCATCATTACAGTTGCCTAGCTGTCTTCATATTTTCTTTGCAATAAAAGTGTCAGAAAATGTATTTTTTGCCAATTATTTTGCACTTTTGTTTTCAGAAAGAACTCAGCTCTCAATATCTGGTCATTAATCATTATTCATAAATAATCATTATTCATCATTATTATAAATAATAAATGCTTAAAACACTTTATTAAAAAAAACAGAAAAAAAAAAAAACAAGGACTTCAGAAACAAGTGAAGAGCTGTTTTCCAAAATGCTATATCCATAACCAACAGGTGAGACAGGCTGGACTTTTACATGGTGGACCTGCATTCCGGAATCAAAGGGGTGGTGACACAGCGAATAATATGACATATCACTTCTACATCGGAAATACCCTGAACATAGCGGTGTTGCTAACCTCTCTAGAGACTTTCACCATTCCACAAATATTAGCATGGATGGAGTCCTCCTCCCAAAGTGACAACAACTTGCAGATCTCGGCATCTCCCCGGTTCAACATCTTTCCGGTCACACTGATATGTTTGTCTGCGGTACACGACCCATGCTCATTTTTAAATCTCCTCAGCATGGGGGTCGCACACACAATACATCACCAAAATGTTACATCTTGGTTGCGGAATGAGAGGTGTTCCTTTTACATAGCGTTCCGGAATCATGATTCCACCTTTATCACGGCGCAGTTACAACCTAAAGAGCTGTGATAAAGGTGGGGGCTGAATGATCCCACCATTTTGTTTACACAGATGTTGTTCTTGAATAAAGGCAAAATACTCCCACAACAGAAGTGCTGTGTAGAAGGGGCTAGGGAGTTTGTTTTTCAAGTTGTAAGAGTGTTCCCCCGCTATTGAGCAAATTATCACTATTATTTACATACTCCAAGCACAGATACAGACCTGGGAGCTGACGGTGGAACTTCAGTTTAATTGCGCTAAAGGTAGTCTGTGTTTATGTGGCAGCATTTTCCTGTAGAAGCATCATTACTGTGTACTTTGAAATGATAATAAAGCTACTTGACCCAACTTGACTTTGCGTTTCAATCATGAATGTATCTGTATTAACCCACTTCTCAAAACTGTAATCTTTTAATTATTACGACTGTCGTGAAGTCAGACTATAATCTGTCATCTACATTTAGCTGGAGCCCGTGGGCATGGTTAGCATTTTATTTTAATAAAATTAGCAATGCAAATAGAACCACATCTTCAGCCTATTACATATAGAGCGATAAACATGAGCCGCAAAACTGATTTCGAGAAGAAAAGGTATTAATTTCGAAAACCTCTTCAGTCTTTCAGTATCAGCAGAAATATCTTTAATTAGCATGATCACAAGCTGCATCAAATAATCAGAGAATAGCTGGTGTGCAAACAACGTGTCTGTCCTGGAAATAATAGAGCATATTTTCTAGTTTTTGCCTGTGAAACAGTACATGAAAAGAGCAGGGAAAAGGACAACATTTCAGGTTGTTTTCATGGAGTTCAATAGGTGGTTGTTTATAGTTGAAGTGGAGAGAACAAAGGGATTGTGTCGCTAACAGGTCAAGTAATTATTACATCTTACAAAGCGATTATAAGCCACTTAACTGGGTTGGCCCGCTTCAGTCTGTCTGTGCAATGAAAAGTCTTCATCCAGCGGTATATATTACAGCTGTGGCCTTCAGGCTTAGACAAGCAGCCTGTATCACTGTCACCAGTAAAATGAAACTCTAGACAGATCCATCCTCATAAACCCTTAGCTCAGCATGATGCTAGCCTGAGGAACTAGACAGTGAACATAGGACAATAGGTCTAATTTTTCCAATTGCATTTCATCAAGACTGATGATCAGGTGACATATGGTTGAAATAATCGAAGGTGAGCTCTAGAAGAAGTAAGAAACCAAACCCAATCAGAAGCAAAAGGAGAGAAAGCCTGAAACTGTATCAACGGAGTGATATTATGTGTGGAATTAACATGATGTAACATAATGACATTTTACTAAGAACCAGGGTTCCTACAGGTTTATATAAGTAAATAACACAATTTAAAGGCCACCTGACAGCCTATTTCACAGCCATACTGGCAAAAATCAGTGACTCCTAGGATTTCAGAAAATTTATTTATTTACTCCAGTGTCTTGATTCCCACTGTTCAGTCATTTCTTATAGGGGGGGCCATGGGCAGTGAGCTGTGCAGCCATTATTTGCACGCCAATTTATGAAAAACACTGCCAAAAAAAAAAACAAAAAAACAAAACAGTGCATAGCTTTGTTAAAGCCATGCTACATATCTATGTAATCGTGTCTCACCTTGTCAGTTCCTCATCTTTTATTCACTAAGTTACAGTAAAAGATTCTCCCACTTACACAAGTAGTGACTGACTTCTGGTTCAACATTCCCCCAAGAAACATGCGATGTGATTGGTTGAGTGATCGATCCTGGTCTGATTTTTTTTTTTATTTTCCACATCCAAAATTCAGATTCCTCCTTAAAACTCTGTTGGGGGCTGCAAAGTTAGCAAGAACTTTCATGACAAAAGAGGACTTTTCTATCTATCTATCTATCTATCTATCTATCTATCTATCTATCTATCTATCTATCTATCTATCTATCTATCTAT
>JAPSES010112556.1:0-17524 GCA_029822895.1 Maxillicosta whitleyi | reverse complement strand
AAGACATCTGTTCAACACATTGATGCATTTATTTGTAGTGTGAAAGATGAGAAAAGTCTGCAGCCTAAGATTCTCAACTTGTGTGGAAACAGTCTGTATAAAGTCATCAGTACATTTTCCTGTGAAATAATGGCGATGGAAAGCACCCCCACATTTATGGATACACTGATAATATATATGATTCAAACATTGGTATTGCCCTTGCTGACACACATCAGTTACTGTATTTTCTGGATTATATGTCGCACTGGAGTATAAGTCGCATTTAAAAAAAAAAAAAAAAAATCCAACACCAAGAACAGACATATCATCTTAAAAGACAATTTAAAATAAAAATAGAATAGAGAACAACAGGCTGAATAAGTGTACGGTATGCTAACGTTACATGACTCATAAACAACCAACTGAGAACGTGCCTGGTATGTTAACGGAACATATTAAGAGTTATTCAGATAACTATAGCATAAAGAACATTTACAGAACACTTTTTATTGTGAAAATAACACATATATATACATATATAGAGTATAATTTGCACCCCTGGCCAAACTATGAAAAAAACTGCGATTTAGAATCTGGAAAATACGGTATACTTGTGTTAAACTGAAGTTTGTTTCATAACATTGTATTATTGAATTTGTTTTCATTCAGAAAGACTGTGATGAAAGATTTTTGGAGTTTGTCTCCCTTTATAATGACATTATATTTGTTTCCTTGCGTCCAAAAACAGGGGTAGGCTAATAAGAGAAAACAAAAACAAAACAAAAAAAAGTGTTGGCATCAGTCTGGTCTTTTATACATCACTGCCAGTATCGATGCAGAATCTCTTCATCCATGTCCTGAAAAAGTCAAATATATAGAGTTTTGGCCAGATGTGGATCAGGGCTTTGTTTACGTTCTATATTTCTAATTCTGTTAAAAATCTATCACAAACACATTTAGAGTGAATTCATTTTCTCAGACTGAAACATTTCAGCAAATAATTGAATGAACATATTTACTCTAAACATTCATGCTCTTCAGCCCAAATGAAGGTAAATCCTCAGTCATCCCATTGACTTCAACACATCCAGAGTTTAGTGTTCAATATTAAAGGCACTACACGTCAGCTTCACCTCCAAATTACCATATGTAAGCACTTAATAACAAAACAAACTAAGATAACGAAACTGGTAAACAGAATGAAGTGAACATTGTTAATATTGTGTTTGCGTTCCTGCGCCGCTGCTATAGAAACAAAGTGTCAGCCTTCTCCACTCAGACTGTTTTACTGCCTTAACCTTTTAAATGACAGCTATAGTAGTGTGTAGTGTTTTCAGGATGAGGCACCGAATACTTGCCAGGAAGTGATATTAATTGTAAATTCAAGATTCAAAAATAGATTGGAGAGTTTGTAAATAAAAACTGAATTATATGGAATATGATCCCGTTTAATCTGAAATGATGACAGTATGAACCACCCAGTACGTCCAGGGATGATGAGTGGGTGGTTTCTAGACTTTATTGCTGTTGCCTTCATATACCTTTGGTGAAATTGCACCAAACATAACAGAATTTGCTGGATTTAAGTCAGTTACTATTTATTTCAAGGCAAAACTTTATATTGCTTTTTGTACAGCAGCTAAATTAAAACTCACCTTTCTGTCCCAAGTTATAACAAGTTTAATCTTTATTAGGAGTGAATTTAAGCATGTTCCTGACCATTTTTTCTGTCATTTGTATATTACTTTATTATGCTATACTATACTATACTATTAAATAAGTAAGTTAACAATCTAGAAGGGTTATATATTAGTTTAATCAGAGCATCTTTTTTTTCATTCTGGTCTGATTAATTTAGATCAGGGGTCTCAAACACATTTTCTTCCTGGGGCCACATTCAATTTGATCTCAAGGGGGCTGGACCAGTAAAATAATAACACATAAAATGCATAATAATGCATAAATAATGACAACTCAAAATCTGTCTTTGTTTTAGTGAAGACAAACCCATGAAACGAAAAAAGATATGAATAACCGTAAAAAAACTGACATTTCTCATGAAAAGTCAGTGCAATTTTAACAATAATGTGCCTCAAACTTATTATTTATATGGATTGGATCTACAAACACACTTAATAACAGGCAGAAGTGTTCAAATTGTGCTTAATTTTCTTTAGACGTTTCAGGTTTTTCACATTTTATTGTTAAAAGATATTTTGTAAATGTCAAAATTTTCATAATTTAATGTTATGTTTTGCACTAAAACAAGGACAAAAATATGAAGTTGGCAATATTTACAGACATAATGGAATATAATAATTTTTTTCACATCAAACCAAGAAGAAAATATAGTCATTTTTGTGAAATTATTCTGTTATTATTTTACTGTAGATCATATTACTCTTTATGTGGAACTAAAATGAGTTCAACAGCTTTAACTGTAACTTTAACTAATTTTTTACACTTTGCAAATTCATCCCACAGGCCACATTAGAACCTGTGGCGGGCCAAATTTGGCCCCTGGGCCGGATGTTTGAGACCCCTGATTTAGATCCTCTAATAATTGATCTAATACTAAATCTGTAAATATGTGTTTCTTCTGGTTCTTTGCATTTTTTTTTTTTTTTAACTAAGGTGTGAATTTCAACCAGACAACTGACATCAGTGTATAGTCTGTAACCGCAAAGATGATGCTTCAGCCGTTAAATCAAACAAACTCCCATTCATTACACTTCTAGACAGTTCGTCAACAGCTTCTGTAACTACATGCATACAAATGAAGATCAATGTCACATGTAAAAATGGGTCATTACACTTCCAAAGTCAAACAAACTATAATGATGAGATGGATTTAACTCTGTGTAAACGTCAAGACTCAGACCTTGCTTTTGGGGCAGACAATAATAGTTTAACAGCGCATGCCAAGGACCCAAAACTATGAAACATTTCTTTGACTTTCAACAGTTTTAGTTTTCTTTTCTACAACCAAATCAGAAATTCAACAACGGAATGTGGTTGATACTAAGGTCAGCCATCACCTTACCTGCAGAAATGTAGCAAAATAAAGGCAAGTCTGTTCCATTAAAAGGGAAATGTGTGGGGGGAAATTCAAATGACTGAGTCTGTAGATATCAGACTGATGCCTACCTTTGTAGACAAAGGCTCTTAAACTTGTATAGCAGCATGTTTTTGTTTTATACACATTATTATGCAGAGCAA
The DNA here is from genome assembly GCA_029822895.1 of Maxillicosta whitleyi. NCBI lineage: Eukaryota > Metazoa > Chordata > Actinopteri > Perciformes > Neosebastidae > Maxillicosta > Maxillicosta whitleyi. The sequence continues at coordinate 14,323 of JAPSES010112556.1, read as the reverse complement.
CAATCTCCACTACACCTCAAGACTGTTAAATACCCTGCTACTGCTTTATATCTTCCTTGAATGACTGTGGGAGTAGAAATTGCTGACGACTTTATTTTGAAATTCCAGAAGAATAATGTGTGACCCTGCTGCTAATCCCCTTGTGAACAACTTTTGGATCCGGACCCAGTCTTTACAAATCATTTGCTGTGAGGCTTTCCCAGCGCGTGCTCCTCTTTCACCATAGCCTCGTTCTCCTGTGCTGTCTTTTGGGAAATTAGGTTTTTGTCGTAGTCAAGTGGTTATTGACATCCTTGTGCTGGAGATCTTATGCATGATTTGGTGCTCACACACATTTGTGCTGTGCTGGTAAACTGAAAGTGATGCCGTAGGAAGTGACTGTACAGTTTATTTCCTGCCCCATGTTTTTAGCAGTTGGGTAACTGCTGTACAGATGCAAAGGAAGTGTAGTGTGAAGCCTAAAACCTGAGAGCTTGAGTCAATGAAGTAGCTCTGTGGAACATTTAATCAGGAGTGGATGAGTTTATTAATGATGAGCTGCAACCGTCTGGAAATAATGTGTTACAGTTTGTGAAGCAGTAAGTAAGAATGCCTTTCATACCACAATATCCGATGTTGTTTTCGGTGTTTGGAAATTGAATGGGTTTCAGGATATTTAAGTGTGTGTTTGCATGCCAAATGATCAGGAAGGGCTGACTTTTTTTTTTTTTTTTGCAGTGTTAAAATGTCTGTACATTGTTAAGAGTTGTGTTCAAAGGAAGTGGTCTGACTGCGCTCATTCACTGTAGATGTAGTTTTTACTGTACATGTCCATTCACTCTGTATTGGGGCTAAAACGGTCATTTTCGCAAGCAGAATCGCATCGCATCACATCTTTTTGTATAATGTTGGTGATATAAAGCGTTCGCCTCATTTTGTCAGTTTCAATGTGGTGACTTTGTTGTTGCTTCTTTTGTTGTTTAGAGCTCTCTGTGCTTTTGCATCATTTTCTTTTTCCTTTTTTTTTTTTTTTTTTAACAATGTTATGTGCAATATTTTGACAATAGCTTGAAAAAAACTTGACGGAAGCTTGATGTGGTTTAATGACTAAGATTTCATTCTCCTGTCTGTATGTACATCTGTGACGGCTCCCAGTGTGTCATCATGATTTCTTAGACTGTGACAGCTTATTCTGAGCCAGTGAAGGTTTATAATGAGCTAAAATGTTTTACACTAATACTAGGTTTTGCACTGTGACTAACAAAACAACCGTCAGACTTGTGTCCTGAACTTTGAGCAGCAACATATGGACACACTTTCAGTCTTTATTATTATCTTCAAACTAATATGTTGTCCAAGTTTTACAGGTTGAAGTGGATTTGTGGAAACACAATTGAACATATTTCCAACAATCTTGTCCTGATCGCCCCTAAATCTGTCTGTCAAAATGTCAGAAAGTTCAAGGTCAAAGTACCTAAACCATTCATACATTCTACTATATAGATGTAGTGCACCTGTTGTGATTCAGACTCACTCATTTCATATGTATTTTTAATTGTATGTTTATCATATGGATGTAAATTTAGTATATGTGTAAATATGGGTCTAATGCAAATTGAGATATTATTGAGACAAAGGCCTAACCCACATTATCCCTCTGAATAGTGTGAATGTATAGCAATTATCTTTGCTTTACATGTAGTTTTGTTAATGATCTCTCATCGTAAATGGATGTTTTTCTTCCCCTAGCATAGCAATTATTCCACTCACTGAAATGAACTCTATAAATGCTATGCTTTTACTATGGCAGATCTTTGTTAAGTGATAAGAATATGATAAAAAAAAAAAGTTTCAAGTCAGACAGGGGAAAAAAAAACAAACAAAAAACGGTTGTTCACGTTTACAAATAAAGGTGATAGGAAAAAAAAATCCCCTCTTTAGGTCGCTAGCCAGAAAAGTATTTTTTCCGCTTTATCAGTCTCTCATCATCCTAGCGTCTACTTGTAGCTCTCAGGAAATGGTTAACCTTGATGCAGTGTGGTAGAAAGAGGTTTATACCCACGCACAAAGCAAATGGAAAAATGAGACTGCAACACACGCTCAGTCATTTAGATGTAATGGAGAAAATCAGCTTCTATTCTGATGGGGGGGAACATTTTGTCCCCTTTACTGACACCTTAAAGGCATCATCTTGACGGAGTGTGCATCGTTCAAATTAATGGAGGAAAATGGTCGTGCTATGAGGATAAAATATTGCTTTCAATTTTGGTTCACCTTGATATGAACCCGGGAGTGTTTTGGATTATAGAAATGGGGAGATGTATGACGGATAGTGTTTCACAGCTTCTAGTTACACTTGAGGAGATAAATATACAACATGTCTGCATTTTTTGTTTCTCTGCAACATTTCATTTGACATTTAGATTGGACCTGACAAGATCATAACTCCAGAAATTCACACACACAAATAATAACAGTGTTTAAATCAACTTTTTTTCTCAGTAAAATCATGTGAAATGACGAGCCTAAAAACAACAGTGAAGTTTGGTGTGTTCAATGTGAGACTTTTTTGCACTCTTATGATTCTGATGGCTTTGAAAAGATGATGAATGAATGGAACCATGTGCTGGGTCAGGATCAGAGACACACCCTAAAGGAAGCTCTTAATTAGTTCCAGAAGAAAGATATGACATTGTTAAAATCTTAGATAAATGAGGCCCTATTCAGACTGGAGATTAATATGGGGTTTTAGTGATTTTATCATAAGTGGAGAGAACTCTAATGCCCAAAATAGATCCATAAGCCCATCATTTTTTACATGATCACCTCATTGCATTTTTTTTCTTTGAGGTCTTGGATTATTATGTGTAAAACCATAATTTTTTCATTATTTCTCCATAGTTTTCCACTGTTTGATGGGTACTTTTTAAAAACTTTCTTATCTTCTAGTTGTTAATATTAATATCACAGTGTTTAAATAACTGCATTTCAACAAGCTTTGTGGATTTATAGCCAGATGCAAGGTGTACACATTATTTTTATAAGATCTATATGAAAAAAGAAAGCACCGTAACTTAATTTGTCAAACAAGCAGGCTTTCGATCTAGAGAGGGATGACAGTCTCTGCATGTAATGTCTGTTTATTCTTAGTGTTTATTAACAGGTGAGGATTATAGATTTGCATAGCAACTACCAGAATTCAGTTTTTTTTTCTCCCTAGAAAATATTAAGTAATAAACCATTTACTTTAATTTGTCATTTGGTCCTCTGACTGTTTCATTATTTGTGGTATGTGTAATGGTACAACAGATCCAGCCTGTTAAACTTGTGGTATATTCACAATGCTTCCAGGAAATGAAAGCTTACACTCTACAGAAAATATGACCTTGTTTATTTGCATTTGCACTGGGGGAATGGAATCCCATCATGATGGCTACTTGAGACACATGTGGAGATGTATTTTAATGCAAGGTGTGAATGGATGATTTATAGCTGATTATTTTGTAATTATAGCAGATATGAAATGTGCCTTAGTTTCAAATGGCATTTCACTTTTTCTGTGGTTCATAATATGATTTCTGTAGGGCTGTGTGTTTCTGGAATTAATATGAGCATCAGGTTGAAATTACATATGAATTACTCTATTACGCTGTCCTTAATAATAGCAATGATAATGATGCTAGTGCTTCAACAATGAATCGATTAAAATGTATCCAAATTGATTCTTAAAAGAGTTGGCAATGAATTTTGCCCAAAATGCACTGCATTGTTGATGTAACAAAACTTGAATATGGAGGGAAAAAATGGTCAAAATTGCAGGGCATATACTAGATTTTGGCTGCTTTGGCCACCACAAACATAGTGTCAACCTGGGTCAAGATAGCATATGTAATGATTACTTTAGCCCGCTAGCTAGGTAGACACTATCATCGTAATTATAACCTTTTTGTACATTTCCGTTCATCAGGCCACCAGACTAACTTGACCTATCGTTGATTGGAACCTATACAGACAATGCTAGTTTGATAACCTATAACTGGAGCTGGTTGAAGACTAGTTTGCTAGTTTATAGCCATAACAAGATAGTGAGCTAGTGCTTACTAACTACACCCAAAGCCATTGTGACTTGTCTGCAGCCTATATTGTTTTGGGGTAAATACCAATATTTAAGAATCAAGTCTTTTGTGTTTATCTGATGAATTGATAGATTATCAAAAATAATCTACAGGTAAATCGATTATTAAAATTATTGTTAGTTACTGTCCTAAGTGATGATAATTATAGTGATGTTATTAGTAATAATGGTTAATAAAATGATTTAAAAAAATTAAGAGTTATACAGCTTCCACTTGCATGTTCAAGGACACTTCAGCAGAATCCTCAGTTGCTTGAAGTCTTTAACCAGACCACCAAAAATGCATCTGTGCACTTTACTGCAGTGCATCAGACCATCGCTCACTTTTAAATGTCAGTGTTTCCTCAGTGCATCTGGCCTAAGATTTACTAGAAGTGTTAAGTCTGCAAACTACTTCCACATTTTATTTACTGATGTATTTATTCAGGTTCCAGGCAGTAAAGTTTTTTTTTTTTTTTTTATGAACACTGGGTCAGTCTCTCTCTCTTTCTGTCTCATCTCATAGGAACTTAACTGCTGCTGAAAGGATGGTGATGACGATGCTGGGAGGAGGCCGCGGCCGAAGGTGCAGCCCTCGCTAGACTCTTTCTTCACCCCTTTCAAACTTCAACTTTTCCCCCCGTTGCCCATCTACTGCTGCTTCCCCCTCCTGGTGCGGTGCCATGGCCAACCATCTGGAGCTGATTCAAGAGCTGCAGCAGCTGGACAAGGTGCCTAGTCTGGAGAGGCTGCGGGCGGCCCAGAAGCGCCGCACACAGCAGCTGAAGAGATGGGCCGTCTATGAGAAGGAGATGCAGAACAAGAAGAGGAAGGCAGACAAGAAGGGACGCAATGCAAACAGCCAACAAGCTGAGTCTAAGAGACACGTGTCATTTGCTGCCAGCGTGGCACTTCTGGAGGCATCAGCCAGAAACGATCCAGATGAAGGTAGGAGCACTAAAGATTATTCATGATATGTACAGATGAGGAAAGAGAAGAATCGATTTATGAATAAATATCCTTGGCTAGACCTGTGAAAGAAGCCCTGTAATTATGGTGTAGGATATAGAGTGTGTAGGCCTGGGAGTTGTTCAGAAAATCAACAGTAGTAACAGTACCTTGTCTTTGAAACCAGTTCTGGAGCATTATTTTAAAAGAGGTTGGATAAAAGACATTTTAATACAATTTACCACAAGGTTTGTTTTTTTTTTTTGTACCCTATGTTCTGTTTTTCCCTCTTTTCTGGCTGTCAGCCTTCGGGCAGTGAGTTTGTACCTCCAACCAATAACAGCATCATAAAGCATGTGCAGACGCAACAGTGTGTAACCAAAGTACCTCTGGTTCATTCTGCTATTCTTACTCACTGCACTGCACTCAATGTGAGGAAGTTCTGTTTCAGAGACATACTCACTCACAGTCTGGCCTCTTGGTTGGTCACATAGAGTAGAGAGAAGGAAGTGTGTGCTTCATTGTATCCCATTGTTACTATAGATTTTGTGTGATTTATCGTATAATACATTTTTTTCATGACTTTTGAATTTGTTGATTGTTCATACCAGTACTAGTGTAAATTAGATATATTACAGTGAGTACTGCATTATGGGTAGTTTTTAAGTGATAGTTGGACAGCTGTATTTGATTGGTCCAATTTAATGTGCTGGCTTTTCTGTAGCGTACATTGCTCTGGATTTTAAATCACTATGACATAAGGTCCACGAAGAAGCAATGCTTTGTTTATTTCAAGGCATTATTTGTGCACAGTATGGATTTGGAATCTTAGTTGTAAGGCCAATACAATATGCATCTGGATACAGCATCTCCAATCCAATATATTAAAGGTACATGCGTGGCATCTCTCAATGTGATACGATTCACACCTAAATCATGATACAGAGTGAATGAGCACATTTGGATTCAACACATTCATTCTGGTAAAAGAACACACACTGCAATTCAATAAACTTGATTATTTATTTATCAAATAAAACCATGACTTTTCACAAACTGAGTTTTTGGAATTTCAAAACATGTGCCTCACATACACTCATGTGAAAAAGTTAGGGTGCCCCTGTTTAAAAGTTTGTTTTCTTTACCATATAAGTATCTGGGATTCTGATTTTTCTTTATCACGATGCTAAGACATAGAGCACATATACCAAAAAAGATTAAACTAAAGAAATTAATTTTAAAATATGTTGGTAAATTCAATATATTTGGGAGGAAATCCTTGTATTAGCCTGCTTACAATGCTGAAAATGAAGATTGAATGCACATGGTCAAGTGTGAACCAATTAAAGATTGGTAGAGAGGCTTTTTCAGTATTCTATCTTTTAAATTTAGGCATGTTCTAACTTTTTTCTCATAAATAAATTATTAATTAGAATCTATAAACACATTTAAAAAAGTGTTTCTTTAGTTTCATCTTTTCAGGGATATTTTCTCCACATTTTAGTTAGTTAGTAGAATTAGTAGTATTATTAGTAGAGTTGAAATAAAGATAAAAAATACCAGCTATAGGGTTCTAATGACACATTAACATGACAAATTAAATAAAAAATCGCATCGCCTGGCCCACTATCCGTGCATCCGTGGGTCCTCAGAAAAGAAAAACTTTACCCAAATAAATGTAACACTTTAAAATGCAAGTAAAATATTTAGTATTGAATGGATCGAATTTTATTGAAACAAACATTCAATAACCAATGCATCTCAATATTCATTCACTCACAACTTCTCCAGCCGTGCACTCAGATCGTGCATGTGTGTGTCAGTGTATTGGTATGTATTGGATAATCTCCCTGTCCCTAGTGCACAGATAAGAGTTCACACAGCAACCAAGGACAGTGGGGGGGTAAGGACAGATCTCTGCTGACCATTTTACCGCATCATTGCATGTATTAGACACATCATAATAATACTAGTTCATGCACAGAATGACATCTTTAGGTGAAAAAAATCATCTGTTTGAATCAAAGAACGATCACACTACAAGACAAACAAAGGCAATGATGGACTATTGCACTTTTGTAAGACTAAACTGTAATAAGAACACAGCTTGGATAATTTTTTTCTATTAGTTGCTTTTCCTGAGGACATGAAGTCAAAACCACTGAAAACTATAAGACTGTGCAGCAGTCCTGTTTTTACTTTGATGCTTCGTCAAAGTGACAACACAAAACACAGTTTTGGAGATCTTTTATGCTATTATGGGAAGTGAAAAATATTCTAGAGGGACAGCTTGCAACGTCTAGATAATGAATGTTAAACGACATGTTCAAGTATTGTTACACATTCAAGTAATCACCAGCATTATTAGACATTGGTGCCAACATGCTGCCTGGTCATTGATTTGTGGACACTGATGAGATTTACTCCTTAGTTATTAAATTCTGACTGGCTATTTTTAGGCTGTGCCGTAAAAGTATCATAGCTTTGTAGCAAATACACATGCATCACACATGACCAGTCAATGGAAAATTAGATTCGCTCAGTTAACACATGCACATAACACATGCGCTGGAGTTACTTTCATAAGCTCAGCAACCAACCCCCCTCAAAGACCAGGGATGCCACATTTGAATAATTACTCTAATTTCAACCCCACCTCACTACTTCGGCTGGATATCAAAATGCCAAGGTCAGAAAAACGATTAGTCGAGCTTGTACACTTAAACTGCCACTGGGAAGTCACTCTATTCTAACTGAATTTGTTCCGCGTGGAAACTATTTTATCACAGTGAAGTAATAGAGTTGTCACACTAAGATGAGGCTCTGCCAGTCTTTTAATTAAAATTTCTTCACATGGTGCTCCCTCATTCGGAGATAATAATTGTTTTCCTGCAGTACAAACAGTCTCATGATGATGTTGCGATGCTAAGAGTTTGTGTCAGTGATGCAGGGATAATAATGGGTTGCTATCTTTTAGATATACTAGCCTATATAATTAAACATTGCTGTAAATCAGAATTAGATTGAACCATATTTATTGTACCAGATCGTCCCTGCGGCTGTGCTACTGTTCATTCCGTGCATGTGGAAGCCCTCTGCAGAGTTACGGAAACAGATGAGAGCAGAGCAAAAGCAGCCCCACATAGATCCACACATATGCACATGAACACAAACTGAGAAACTGGCATATTTAAGCTCCAGATGGAGTGAGAGTCTTGGGATTTGTTTCATCTGGATGCTCTGTTGAACTTTACTGGGATGTATAACCTAAATAAAGATGGGATGAAACTCTCGGTTGATGAGAAACTATTAACTAATTGGATAGAAAAAGCAGTAGCTCTTCAAGCAAGAAAGACAACATCCGTTTATCAGAGATTTTGTTGCTCTGTCTGCGGCTGCCTCATTGCGCACAAATAGCTGTTATTGTGTCGGGGTTTTTGGTTTGAACCGTGTTAAAAGGTGTTTGTTGTACACTGCTGTAGTGTGTGCAGTTCCCAGGAAGACGTTCAGACTTTGAACCGAGGAAGCTGCGGCTGCTGACATTCATGTACATCTATAGGCTTTGTTTAGAAAAAACAAAGCGAAAATGTGTTCAGGAACAAATAATGTGTTTTGAACATAAGCAGCTACAAAGAACAAGGAGTAATATCTCCAATATCATCTCCAGTGCTTTAAAGGCACATATTAAAAGCAGGTTTCAGGTCTGTTGTAGATTAAGAACAGGAAAAAAAGACACTGCACAATGTCAAGTCCCTGGACTATAATTGAAGAAATATTTGAGCTGGCAACATCACTAAATATTTGTGTAATAACTCTAATTGTTAGTCACATGTAGGGGTGTAACTCGTTTGTTCTGAACCCTTTTGGTTCAGGGCCTTCAATACAATACCGAAGTGTACCAATTGAATACATATAGGCTATGTGAAGAACGCAAACACTCGCCTTAAGTTTCCACACGAACCTTGAAGTGGAATCCACACATGAGCAGGGCGGCAAAAAACAAAACAATTTATTCTGAGGCTGGGGGGTAAACATGACAACAGGGTATAACAGAGACACAGAAGTCGGGTCAGACGTGCGAAGTGTGTTAAGTTTTGTAGTTACGGAGTGCAACCACTCATACCCCGCCCCTTCACACTGGTCTCCTTCCTTGTAGTGAAAAACGTACCGAATCCAAATTTTTTTGAAGTTACACCCCTATTCATATGAAGTTTCATACCCCCATATTTATGAAAGTCACCATTTAAATACATATCCTATAAGCACTCTTAAATACCAACAATAACTAATAAATTTGTCTGACTGCAAAATTTGGCTAAAAAGCATGTAATGTGTATTGGTAATACGCTTCAGATCAAGTTTTATTTTTCAAACAACAATGCAGAGCAAATTGGACAAAATTTTCACTTTGTCCAAACACAGTATCTTTTTTTGGACAGAAAACAGTCACTGTTAAGCCATAAATCTCCATTTGGAATGCCTTTTCTTGTGGATTGTCAATGGCAGGTACTAAAACACTATGATTTTGCTATAGTTTGGTCTAAATGGCATATTGATCTCTGCAAACCTACCACTGTCAGTAACTTTATGGTTGAATGAGCTACTTCTTACCAATTTAATGGAACCTCTGCGAGTTTGGCAAAGTGGCAATGCTATTAGTCACTTAAAAAAAGCTTGAAGTACTTATCCCTATTTGTCCACATGGATGAAAACAATGTTAGAAGTGACTTGTTAAATGTAGCTGGGCTGCTACTTTTTTAGTGTCATTTGGACTGTGGCTGTGAGGACAGACTCAAGGCTCAAGCGGCTCATTACTCACTCTAGTACAAAGGGGTATTATAGTGGTTGTTCAGTGCAAATCTATTTAATACAAGACATTTTTGTTATCATGTGAAAAAATATTGTCTGACAATAATTAATATAAATATAAATAATAAAAGTATTATATAATCAAAATGTTACAAACATATCCTTTGAACAATATTTTACCGACTGAGGAATTTACTGGGTTTTGATGGATTTGTAATGTTTTATACACTTTAAGAACTGAAAATAAACACACACACACACACACACACACACACACACATATATATATATGTATAAAAATATAAATTCAGTGAGTGAAGAAAGATGTTTACCAATAATTTAGATGGCATTTACATGGGAATGATTCTCTCTCCAGCTTTTGGGTAGCTGTACATGTTTCCCACTGTTCTTGTTTAAATTAAGCCCAATTGTGTTGACGTTTTGTCTCTTTTAAACATGTCAAAACCACGTACCACCCTGTGTTTCTCAGTGTGCAGCTCTGAACAGATCTGTGCCGTGGTTTGGTGATAATGTGCAGAAGCTTTGTCAGTTGTTCTTACTGCTGACAGCGGCCGGGCATAGAAACCATGGCTATCAGCGCTCTTTAATGAGGCTGAGGATGAGAGAAGATAAAAGAAAAGGAGGCAGGATGCAGTGTTGCCCACACAGCTCCAGTGGCAGCTGGCTAGCTCAGGAGCCTGATAATCTCCTCTCTCACATTCCCTCTGGTCCCCAAATGCTTGATCGGGCATCAGAACACCACACACCATGCTCCTGCAGCACGCTGTGCACTCTTCTACAAAAAATATCATTTGACAGAACCAGATTCTCCTGCTCGTGAAATTCAAAGACCATGATTTAATAAGAGGAAGAGTCAGTTAAATCTGTTTCATGATACAAATGAGCTTGAGCATCTTAGCGGCAAGAGTTGCAACCAGGGACAGAAGTAGAAAACGCTGCCATCAACTGTTTTTATGAAGAGAATGGGAAGCAGAGAGTGAGGGAGAGAAATAAAAATAGGAGCAGACACTGTGTTTGACCTGAGGCTCAGTGATGGCCTTCCAGCCAAAATAAGATGACAGGTTGGATTGGTTATTCTGCTTCTTTTTTAATCCTATGAGCCGTTTACTGTTCTCTGTGTGTGGTCATAGTCCGTTTTCCACTGAGTTGACCTGAGGCGAAGTGCGAACACACACACACACACATGCACAATACACGTGTTTACAGTTGTGTGTGTATTGTCCAGACCTCATTTTATGTCATTCTATTTGGAGCTGGCTGGTAAAACAATCTTGAAAACAGGATCTTGGATATTTTTTCTTCTTTGTTCTTTTTTAAATATAGTGGTACATTTGTTATTGTACTGAGAGGACCCATTTTAATGAACTGATGTTTTTCTACTGAACCCTTTTTCGTATCAGGATGCTTTTCCAACTGGCAGCATTATTACATTTTGTGCTAAATACTGTACTTTCTGGGCTATAAGCTGCACCTGAATATAAGCTGCACTGACTATAAGATGCAGGTGTCCACGTTGTGACATGAGATATTCATACAGAAGGATGGTAAACAGAAAGCTTATTTAAATGTTTATTTGCATACCTTCACTGCTTTTTTTTCCCAAATGTTGCCTGTAACATGGCAGTAAAACAGCAGTTAACCAGCTAACCAGCTAGTTAACCCCCCACCCCCAGAAAAGTCATTGATCTTCATCTTCTTCCTGCTCACTAAAACCACAGAAATCATCTTCTTCACTGTCAGAGATGAACAGTCTCAGAAAGGCTCCATTACACACCATCTCTGTCTCGGTTTCTCTTTCATTGTCGCTCTCATTGTCACTTTCGTCCTGAGGCAAAGTTGCCCCTGAACTCGTGCTGACCTCTTCATCATGCAGCAGTCCAGACTTTCAAAACCCGATGGTGATTGTGGGTTTTTTCACACTGCTCAATGCTGTCAGGTTTGAGAAAACGTTGCTCTGTCCAGTTTTGGTAAATGATTTCTATGTTTTCCATGACGAGGGTGTGTGAATGCATTAAGCTTAAAACTACGACTTCCTCAGCCCATCACCTCTTCCACCTGTCTGTCTCACTTTTGCACTTCCTGCTAGAGTGCACCCTGGAGGCCCGAGCCCGTAAAAATCTATACACAAGCTGCATTGTTGTATAAGCCACAGGGTTTAGAGCAAGAAAAAAAGTAGCGGCTTATAGTCTGGAAAATACGGTAGTAATATTTATGAGTCTGGAAAAAATGGCGATAATGTTTTTTTTCTCCTTTCAAACTTTTAATTGGGTAGATTTGCACTAGGTCAGTGATATAACAGAGGGTGGCCAGCTGTAGTGTGGTGGGCAAAGATCTGCTTATAAAACCAAACCACTTGTCACTGTGTTTGACAAGTGGCCTTTCTGTGACTAAGGCAGCGAAGTAAGACTACTTACACTTTCTGAAGCCAGAGGTAAAATTATCTTTTAAAAAATAGTGATGAATGTGGGTTTTAAATTGCTATTGTGAACTGCTGATATCTTTCTAATCTTGTTATTCCTCGCCTTTATACTGAGTGTCAAAATAATATTTGAAAGACAAGTTTAAGATTAAGTGTCGGAATTTGACAAGTGCACATTGGAATGTCATTGTAAGAACTCCTTTTAAAAGAATTCTTAAATTTGTAGTTGCTTCTTTGTTGTTTGTTGTTCACGGCCAATTGCTGCTCTTAAATTAGTCTTTAACCCAGCTCTATAATTACCCAATAGATTTTTTAATTATTATTATAATGAAACCAGAAGAATGAAATTAGTGCTGTTTAATTTAGTCTTGTGTTGTTATTAGAGCACTCTATTGGCTCTGTCTCATCTGTTTGCTCTATATCACAGTTCAGAACTGAGAAGAAATATCCAATTTGAAATCACGGACAGTGGTTTTGATCTCAGTTTCCAATCCTAACCTGGAGCTTCAGTTTATCTCGGAACAGCAGATAGTGTTGTTCAGACTGTGGCAGGTTTATTTTTGTGTGTTTGCTGGTGCTGATGTGAGTGTTTTTTTTTGCCCTTTGAACTCATGTCCTTGTCATTATAACTTCCTCACTCTGGGAATTGACTCACCAAGCTGTGAGAAGAGGCCAGTATATAAAAGCTGCAGAGGACACGATGTGCACTGGGGCTGAAGGTTGACATTGTGTATGTGTGATAAAGAGCAAAGTTAAAATGAAGCTGCAGTATTTGAGTGTTCATGGCTGTCAACATTTAATACATGTATGTGTATCAGTGTGTGAAAGTCTGCACACCTCGCAAACACTGAAAAGGTCCTTCGATGTGAGAGCGTAACAGAAGGAGAAGCGGGAGTTGGGAAGGGATTGGAGGTGACGGTAGACGCTGCATCTTGATTCCACTGAGTCCATTTCTTGGCCCTGCGGCTGCCTCTGTCCTGAACCCTCTGCCTTCACACAGTGATGGGAGCTGATGGCTGTGAAATTACTGCTAGGCACCTCTGTGTCTCTGTGTACAGCTCTTTGGCTATTGAGACTGATAGGTTTTGTCCTCTCCAGAGAGCAGCCATCCAGCAGAGGAGCAACCATTTGGGTCAGAGCGAACAGTCAGCACAAACACACAGTGTACAGGTTTGACATTGCTGTGTTATCTGATGAGGCTGTCACACAATGATTGAAAGAGTCAGGACTCTTTACAGGGAAAGAATAAATAACACCAAAAACATGAAGGCTGCTCCAAATGGTTGACACTGCAAAAATAGAATACACAACTTTACACAGCAGAAAATTATCCTCATGCAGTCTTCATCTTTCATTACATTCACTGAAGTTCACCCTTGGTCCTTTTTAACCCATACATCAGACAAGTTTTGAAAGCAGTTTCAATGTCACAGATATATTTTCACAAGAGAAACTTTCTAAGGTCATAATAATCCAGTCTGAGCTCTCTTAAATCTTGTTCTGCCTCTACATTTCGACAAATTCAAAGCTGTTTATTATTGTCTTAAATTTTTATCCTTGACTCGCACATGAACATTGTCAACAACTGATAAATGCAATCATAACATTTACAAGCAGGAAAATGTTAGATTTAATCAGAAATATACATAAAGAATCCAGATTTAGTATGTGATCATTTGGTAGATAAATGATGTTGGTGTTGCAGATGATGATGATGATGATGATGATGATAAAGAACAGTCATTGAGTTTTCTCTGTGTTGTTTTTCCTCTGCGGTTATGCTATAAAACAGGGCTGTACGATATTGGCAAAACATGTGATATGGATGTAGAGCATTGCCATGACAATAATATTACGATATTTCTTGTTTAACTTTGCACACAACTTAAAGTCTGTTTAAGTAAAGAACAGAACAGAACAAAACAATACAGGTGTATTTCTTTCTTTTGACATTACCATCCTAGATTAAACTGCTTTTCCTCATCCTTATGTTCATATTTTCCCTTAAACTGATTTATGTTTTTACTTTGCTT